>NIZV01000322.1:0-45624 GCA_003947045.1 Fusarium ambrosium
TGCTGGGTTTATATTAGCAGAAAGTGCGAGGCATAGTCTAAGCAAAGAGATATAAATTATATCTAGTAATATATATAGTAAGTATTAAGGTAATTAATAAGTATTAAATATAATTAAGTTATATTAATAGCTAAGATAGCTTTTATATAAGAAAATATAATAAATATATTTTATATATTTAGGCTCCTCTAAGTAAAGCTAATTATAATAAGATATAATATTATTCTAAGATTAATATAATCTAAGAATAATATTAGTCCCTAGTAATATTAATCTTATAATAATTAATAATTAAGTACTTAGGATTTATAAAGAATATATAATATAGCCGCGGGGTTATAATAATTTATTTCTTTAAATTAAATAATTTATATAAATTTAAGATATTATTATATTAAAATTAAATATTATTATATTAGTGCTATAATATATTATAATTAACTTTATAGGTTTTTATAATATATTTAAGACCTAGATTAGGGTTATTTTAATAAGTATAAAGTACTAAAAGGATTCTTATTTTATAATTTATTTATAATATACTTAGTAATAAAGAATTAATTAATTAAGTAAAGAGAGTAAAGAATAAGGGATTTTTAATTTACTTACTTATTTAATCTACTTACTTATTATATATATTAGCCTAAATAAGGGGTAATAATTAATTAAATAAATAAAATTAATTAATTCACGCAACGCGGGTTTAACACTATGCCCCCCGAACGACTGACCAAAACTCCTTTATAAAGTCCTGTTGCCCTTCACCTGGCCTTACCGCCAGATATCGCCTGTTATCGATCGGGGGGTCCTCATTGTCAGGGTGTCCATCAACCATTACGCCTCCAGCCTCTACCAGGATACACCACGCTGCCGCCACGTCCCAAGCCCAGCATCCACACTCCCAAAAGGCCTCCTGCTGACCCGCCGCTACTCGACAGATTGTGATTGCTGCCGAGCCTGTACATCGGAGTGAGTTGACGAACCGGCCCCCACTTGCCTCGGTCCGCGCTAGAGTTGTGAAGACGTGGAGGTTTAGATCAAATTCGGGTCCTTCTCTATCACTACCCCATTCGATCCCGATGCAGGCAGAATTGAGGCCCTTCAAGGGCGCCGGGGCCAAAGGCAACCTTTGTATAGGATTTCCACGTCGGGAGGTGTAGGCCCCATGCCCTCTCACGGCCCTCCAGAGTTCGTCGTGGAATGGGTTGTACACAACTCCAACGGTCGGCTGCCGTTCGATGACGAGACCAATCGACACGCACACATCTGGGAGTCCATGAACAAAGTTTGATGTACCATCAATGGGATCCACGATGAATGTTGGCTGGCCGGTAATTTCCAGTCCAGCCTTGGAGGACTCTTCGCCCACAAAGTCAAAAGATGGATACCTCGCTGTGAGCCGCCCTCGGATAAGTTTCTCGACTCCACGGTCTGTTTCTGTGACAATGTCGGCTGCTGTACCGTCGTTAGCAACCTTCAGGGCTAGAGGGAAAGGTGTGCAAGCCCATACTGTTTTTTTTGGAACTCGTTGTCAGGGTATTAGGCCGGGCATTGCTGATTATGTTGCCAGCCTCCTTCGCCACCTCGACTATGTAGGTACAGATCTGATGCAAGTCACCAGCCATTTTATGTCTGCATGTAGTAACCAAGGTGGGTGTGTGAAACATAATTGTATGTTGGCAAACGGCCAGATCCTACGTCCATATATATGTCGCCTATACGCTCCAATGTGTTCGTATCGGTACCACCCAATGTTGGGCCTAGGGTCGCCGATCGGTAAGAGATAAGGCCTGTCGGCAAAAGATAGGGTCGTCGCCAACCTCGCTTCCCTCGCCTCGAGGCATTAATCAACAAGGATAGAGACACCTGCATCGTCTCGCTCCTGGATGCTCTTCTCTTGCACATTGACCGAATAGTTATCACAGAAGCCATCCATGCAACAACGCAGTTACCGTGGAAGGGTCCGCAGTGGATGTCTCACCTGTCGCTCCCGGAAGGTGAAATGCGACGAAGGAAGGCCGACCTGCCATAATTGCACAAGATTGGAGAGGCACTGCGTGTACCAGCCCCGAAGAGTACAACAGCCGCCAGAGAACACACGGTCAAGCCGATCGCAGGAGGGTCTCGCTGATACTCGCCCATCGAGCCGACCGTCGGAAACTCAAAGTCCCTCTCAGTTGGAGATATGCCCCAGCGGGGCATCTCAGCCCCATGGCATCATTGCATCACCGCCAGCAGGTCATGAACTCACCCCCGAGGATCCTTTTCTGCATCCAGATAGCTCAATCGTGGATGTAACGGCTCGTCTGGCGAGGGCTCTGGAGGACCGACATCTCCGAACACCCGATTCGCCCATGGTGGACGCCGATTCGCCCGCAACTTTGATATCCCGGGACATCGAACTTACTACTACGATGGACCTCCTTGCCGCCTGTGGTGAACCCTCGCGGTTGACGTCTTTCTTCCTCGAGTCAGTAGACTGCCCTGGCGTCAGCTCATTCGACAGAGTCAACTGGCGCTTCGCAAAGTACCGCATTGTGGAGCTTGGCAAAACGTGCTCAGCCATTGCTTCGAGTATCGCCGCCATTACGACGCTCTTCAAAGCCCAGCTGTATGGCCTGCCCTTGTCCAGATCGATCTCTCTATACCAATCTACCAAAGCGTCCTTCGGGGAGCTATTAGACGACCAGGCTCAAGAATTCGGCCATTGCCTGGTGGTGGTCTTCCTAGTTATCCTATTCGAGTTCACACACCCGGGCGATGGCGTGTCAACCTTCAAGGAAGAGAGTCAGCTGTTCCTCGAACGATTGCGGCCCTGGGCACAGCATCCAGAGTCTCACTCCGAACTGTCGATCAGACTCATAATCTGGCTCAAGATATTGCAAACAGTTACAATGCGGGGCGGGGGTATGGGTCTGATGTCAGAAACCATCTGCTGCTTACTCCCTAACTATGATGGGCCATTTCCTAGCATCAAACCTCCTACTAACAGCGATCTGGGCCTCTCGACACACCTACTCGATGTTCTCTGCGCTCCTGTATTCGATTTTTACTTTCGTCTCCAGATCCTCTCGGGGCAAATCGCCAAACTAACACACTATCACCGCTCTCGCACAACAGGCGTCGATCAAGAAGAAGTGTCACAGCGGACGGCCCACATCAAATCGCGCCTTCAGGACCTCTGGGAAAGCCGCTCTGCCATTCAGCGGGAGGCCCCAGAGGACCTCCGTGACCAGCTCGCGCCCAGGTTAGCCAACGCTGTCACCAGCCTGGTCGGTATTTGCAACGCTGCATATCACGCTGAGCTCGTCGAGATTGACCGCGTGCTCGGCGACCCAGTGACCAAGTGGACAGACTCGCGAAAGGCGATACACCAGATCAGACAGATAGTTGATGACGAGTGCACGGCTTCCGATGCAACGAAGACGGAGGGCCTCAACCCAGGGTATCTGCGGCCTTTATTCCTCTATGCTATCGAGTGCATGGACAAGGAGGAGAACCAGTGGGCGGTTGATCGCATCGCTCAGATTCGGGATCCGATCTACCGGAGCAAGTTCTTCTCTACATTTGCTAAGGAACTGTCGGATGCACAAATGCGCAAGGAGAGGAGAGTCACATCTAAGTACTTCTGTATCTGGTATTTTGGGACGCCTCCACCGTATCTCTGACAGCAAGCTACGAAGACAATCTCCTAATATCCGGTCTTGCCTCACCACAGGTCCATAGAGCCAAAAAGGTCTCAAATACAGCTTACATCTTCTTATCATCACCAGCGATAGCCTCTACCAAATCGACCTCAGCCTCTGCAAAATGCCTAGGAGAAATCCTCTTCTCAAACAGGATATCCATTTCCGCCGATGTTCGGCCCTTTGGCTCAGGGACGAAAAAATAAGCGAATACAACCGAGATCAAGCAGCCTCCGGCCCAGAAAAAGCCAGTTTTGGCACCCCAGTTCCATGCAGTAGGGTTCAGCTGGTACGGCGTGATGGCATTGGCGATTATTGCAGTGATAGTGTAGCTCCAACGAGCGAGCACGATGGACTTACTGCGTAGAAGCGTAGAGGGAATCTCGCAGCAGAGCGTGTTAGTCAATGGGCCCATACCGGCGTTGTAGAGAAAGGAAGAAATAATAAGGAATACACCGATAGCCCAAGAGTAGGCCGTGTTTGAAGACTGTGCCTGCGGGACGCCGAGTGCGCCGATGAGGACCATGAGGATGAGCATCATGGCTAAACTCCAGACGTAAATGGTCCGACGGCCGAACAGGGGGAGTAGAGACCACTATCATAAGGTCAGCAGGATGCCTGGAGCTGGCTCGTGGAGGAAGGGGGGCTCACTGAGACGAAGCCACCAATAAGTGCCAGAGAATAGTTGATGATGGTCAAGTTGAAGGCCTGATCACTCGGAAACCCAGCCTGCTTCATGAAATAGGTTGCATAGCCGCGAAGAGGGTTCCCACTCAGGGTTTGAACGCAGTAGATACCAATGACTATCAGCGTTCTTTGCATATCGATGCCCTCGAAGCAGGCCAGGTAGGACGTCTCAGCGTTGACGATACGCTCGTGCTCGGTTGTAACCACCATCAAAGCCACATGCTTATCTAGATCAAGGGTGACGTCCCCGGCCGAGGCAATACGTTGGAGGACCTGCTTCGCCGCTTCGAATTTGCCCTGCCGGACTAGCCACCAAGGGCTCTCGGGGGCGAAGAAGAGAATTGGGATCAAGATGGAAGGCCAGAACCACCTGAAGTAGTCAGTAAACCACTCGCGATAGATGAAGTTGAGGTATTTACTGGATGGCAAATGGGACTCTATACGCCCACTGACCCTCAATCTGCAGGGCACCTCGAAGAATACCTGAGCCAATGAGATGACCAATAGCCTTTCCGTCGTCAGCTCAATACCTTAAAAGTTTCGAAAGGATTCTGACCCAGCAGAAATTTATATAATTCGTGAGGTATGGCCGAAGACAGACCGGCGAGATTTCCGAGGCGTACACGATAGGGGTCGTCTGGAACAATCCCAATGGAATCCCTGGCCACCGTCAGTGCTGTGGGTATCAAAGCAGAGGGGGCTACATACCGAATAAGATCTGACCAACTTCAAGCACCGCAAGACTCGGCGCAAAGAACGTGATGAAAATCAGCCCAGTAATGGCACTCAGTCCCAGCATCATGGTCTTGCGAAATCCGAACCGCTCACTGACATATCCAGCTAGCAAAAGACCGATGAGCTGGCCACACGCAGAGCCATTACCCAGCCCAGCCTGCCACGCGGATGGAATCTCGTACGAGTCTCCCTCAACATGAACGCCATAGCGACGCTGAAAGGCCGGCTGGGCATACAAGTTGCCCATCAACATTGTGTCGTAGCCTTCCATGATGATGGTGCTGGACATGGCCAGGCTCCAGAGGGCGGCTTTAGGATAGCGCCTGAGGGCGGAACGGAGCGTCATGTCGTGTTCCTGTGAGGTGGCATTTTGGGCGTCGGCAAGCCATTCCACCTGGGTTGCGTGAGGCTCTTCGATCTTAGAGTCATCCGGCTTGAAGGCCATTTCGAAACCGAGGAGCAGATATTGTAGTGAGCGAAAAGTGGTGGTATCAAAGACTGATTGAGAAGAGATTTGTCGACTTTCATCGCTTGGCCATGATCATGACAACCAAAGCCCAGTCTTTATACGAGGAGGTGTCTCTAGTCCTCTCCCATCTCTGGTTTCTAAGTGGTGATTGTCAACGCCGAAAGGCTCGGAGGCAAGACATCAAACCGAATCATGCCATCGCTCGTAATTAGACTAGCCATTGGAAAGCAACCAGTAACGGTTGAAAGGCTCTCCCCGTGGCTGACAGAACTAACGGCAGAACGCGGGGAAGGGATACCCTTGAGTCATGACAGGGGAGGACTCTTATCTATAACCGATAGACTTATCTCTAGGCGACAACCCATGTCCATTGATCTTATCCCGAGACGAAAGACGACGTCGGTCCGACGAAACGCCCCCTCGCCCGAGAGCATCAGCACGTTCTGGTATAACAGACTGCTTCCCGGCGACCCATGCTCCAAGCTTGACGTACTCTATAAATCGAGCGATCATACCTCAACCCCAAACCCATCAGCCAAAGCACAACAGAACTTCCCAAGATACCTTGTTTCAACATCAACCCCTCTCAGAATGACGGTTCCTTCAACTTTCAACACTGAACAATCCTCCACCCCCGAACGGCCACCTTACCCCACCGGTGTGCCATTCAAGTTCGCCCCCGACGGCACCGTCCAGCACTACCCGGGTAACACGACGGTCTGCCACATCCCTCCATCCTCCCCCCTAATCCCAGGCCTTCGCAAGATCTACGACTCCCTCAGCTCCCACCCAACCTTTTCTAAGGTCCTCCGCCTCCTACCCCCTTCGTCCTGGCACATGACGGTCTTTGACGGCGTGCGCGAGAAGGAGTGCGAGCCTGGCATGTGGCCTCCGGGTCTCGCTAAGCAGCCACTTCATGAGTCCACGGCCGACTTTTCCAAGCGTCTACGCCAGTTCGGCTTGAATCTCGAGGCTGAAGGTCTGGCACCTCCATACAGAATGGCAGTGCGTGGGTTCGATCTCCCTGCGACTGTCGGTGTTGGACTTCGAGTTGAGGGCGCCACGCCTGGGGAGGAGAGGAGAATGCGAAGGCTGAGGGATCGATTGGGAGACACTCTGGGGTTCAAGGCGCCTAATCATGAGACCTACAGGTTTCACATAACCATTGCGTATCTTCTGAGGCACATTGATGGTAATGATCGCGATGAGTTTCATAGAGTTCTAATGATGCAGGTGCCAGACGTTGAGATGGACTTTGAGCTAGGGAGGGTGGAATTCTGTCTGTTTGAGAACATGCTTGCGTTCCCGAGAGTGTTTTACTTGGGTGATAAGGAGGAGAATAGGATTTAAATCGACGTGGTTACACTCCTGGATGTACTACGGTACATAACGAGAAACCTTCCTATTTGAGAAGACAATCTACTCCCTTGCAAGCCTTAATATTAGGGCTCTTGATTCGCTATTTCGCATGGGGAGCAGCTCGTTTCTTGGCAGTGACTACACTATGGCCGCTTGAGTAGGTTGCAACAGCGATATAGCACTTGTCATGTCTCGTGATTATGTTTGTCGACCTAAGAATGAGTTTTTGTGTGGGCCAGTAGTGTTTCATCGAGCAAGAAGGAAAGGTGGAAGAATGGGCAACCGATGAGAAATGACCATCAAAGACAATGTAGACAATTAGGATAGCGCCCAGGCAGTAATAGGAGCATGAGAGGAGACCAAATAGTAATACACAAAAAGCCAAGAAATCAGCATATATTCATATCATCTATCTACAGCTACCGTATATCCCTCATGAGGTAGTTGACATGCACGATGCCTCGGTTGATAAGAACACTTTGAATGCCTCAGGAGATGACGGGACTGCACGCAACTATTAACCTCCGTGCATAGCAGGAATTATAGAAAAAGATCACCATGAGTCCATAAGGATGGGCAAGTCGGATATGACCCTAACGTCGTCGACGTAGCGATTCTGAGTGGATTAGAATGAGGACGGACATACGCAGTCCAGGGACGTGCTGGATCAAGGCTTACTTTCAACTCTCGACTTCATCCAGAAGCGCCCGAGCATACTGAAATGCAAGAGCTAGAGCCCGGGGAGCCAGATTCATTCTCTCAATGGCTGCTGGCGACGTCTCCGAAAGGGTTGGTCATCTACAATGACCAGGAATAGAGCCACTAGCACATAGCAGCACACCCAACACCATAAGCACTATAAAGCACAACGTTTGTTAAACACAAGAGAGGAGATGGAGAGAAATTTTCGATCGAGTATTCAAACTCTTCAATCACCGATGAACCTTGTCATGTTGTATGGTGTGCGACGTCTTTATGTCACTTGCGCTAGAATCCCCTAATCGACGCTGAGGAGCCACTGTAGAGGCATTCTTTTAGTGGGCACGCATGGGCAACACGCCTTTTCGGATGGAAACCCACCTCGCTCCGAGCCCAGACTAAAATCTCAAGAGTTGCCCTCACGGCACTACTGAGGGGCTTAAAGCACTCAAATTTGGAGATAGCTGTTGAGGAGTTTTGTTCACAACCCATGCAATGGGCGAATGCCTCAGCAGGGCGAGCCGCCAAACCTTGAACATGAGCTGGGGGCTACCCGGGAGCGTAAAGTGGACGTGTCGGAAGATGGCCTCGGGGCAAATACAATACCAAAACGAGCATGTATGACCCCAGGGTAACTGAGAGAATCGTGTGGGAAAGGATGGAAGGGTTCGGGATGGTTGCTTGATCACTGCACTGACTGCAAATCACGTAAAAGAGTGTGTCTTCTTGTGGCTGAGGTAGCCACTGCGGTACTGCACCTCAGCTCGAGGCCCTGTGTTCCTGTCTATGGTCTCTTAGTCTTGGTGAAGAATGATTTTTGCCTCACGTCTTCCACCACATTCATACACCATTAGATAACCATATGACATTGCGAAACTCATAGAGCATTCTGGAGGATACTGCTGGATTGCCTCCAAGCACATCACGACACCAAATGAGGCCAGCCCCGGTACTTGAGTCCTGTGTCGGCCAGGTGACGACTGGAAGCCAGCCCGAGATTGCGCCAAGCGTCTGTGCCCCCAAGAAAGGCCAGGGGGGTTGACGCGCCACGCGCTCGCTCCATCGACTTGTGACTGGCAACGCGTCCAACACCTGTGTTCTGGCGAGCAAGGTGTCTGTAGTACCTCGTCCAGGTACCTCTTCCCCACCCCCGTCGTCGTCTTAAACATTGGAGATTTGCATTAGCACTGAGACATGTACACGGTGCCTCCATACCCAGCCTCTCTAACTCATCCGCACTGTACGCACAAGTTAGTTCGCGTCAGCTCGTCTTTCTCTGTGCCTAAGTACACGCGCCTGTGTCTGCGAGTCTCGGCTGGTACCATGTCAGCTTATAGCTCCCCTGACATCGTTGCCTCGCGCTGAATTCACCGACCGATCGCAGCATCATCACCTACCACAAACACGCCTTGTCAAGACATGCATATCTAGCGTAGACACACCGAACCTCGGCGGCAACGCAGCGTGAGTCTTTGCATTCGACGCGACCAGCGTCCCTACCATACGTGCCAAGGTGATGAGGTCAGGCCGTTTACATACGGCAGCCTAGCCTGGATAACCCCTACATAGTGATGAGTGATGCTCTGCCTTCGATAGGCACGGCTCGCAGGCATGGTGTTGTTGTCGCAGTTGTTGTCTCGTTCAGCCACAGAGCACTGCCAGGCCTCTCAATGGCATCTCGGGCAATTACTTGCGAAGGGTCCCCCACTGCACATCGACGATCAACGCCTCAACTGAATTCCCCCACGCCAACATCTACATCTCTCCGGGCTTGGACTCGAGTCCTCTCTTCTGTTTCTTCCCCTCCGTCATGAGTGGCGCAAACGCAGCACCGGACAATAAGTCAGTCAGCGGAAAGGTGTCTCTCAACATTCAGCAAGCTGATTGAACAGAGACAGAACATTGTCAGTCAAACAACTTCCCGCACTTGGAGTACTCTGCACAGTTCCGCCTGTTCTACAGCACCGGCTGCTTTCTGACCTTGATAGTGCTCTGTTTCGCGATGCCTTCATCTTTAAATCTCCGAACTGAGCACTCTTCCTAGCTGGCACCAATTAAGTTGTCTTGAAGGTACTCTTTGAACAGACTTCTTTATCAGCATGGACAATACACAGTGTGCGTGTGATTAAGCCTGGATTTCCCATGGTGCCGCTCCTCGTTGCTCGTCACGGCCGCCAGCCGACATGCATGTGCAGACAAACAAGAGCATGCACCCTACAGCCATATCGTGCAACAACCCGAACGCCAATCCACGCGCGTAGCAAACGGACGGCAACAAGGCAGTAGGCGGCCAGTAATCTGAGAGATGAAATGCCCCTGGGTCAGAATCTTCATCTTTTTCGTTTTTGGGTAGACACTGGTCCATCACCGTGATGGCCTCTTTAGGCCCTCTCCCCGTTGTTGCACGTCGCACCCGAACCAAGCATTGTTCTGCAACAATCCTCTTTACCTCTTCACAACCTGCACGCTTTCACCCTTTATATCCCACCTTGTGCTAGTTCAAACAACAGTTCACGTCGGTCTTCCAATAGTAAGTGACACTCATCCGGGGTGCTCGGATTGACTCCTTACTCTAACCGCCGTCTACAGACTTGTTATCTTCTCTCTTTGGCCGACTTGTCACCGCACTTGACTTCCAAAACTCCAACCAAGCTTCCGGCGCTTGTTCGCCCTCCAACCATCAATAGATGCCGAAGGTCCTCCCTACAACAAGACCCAAACACCGACGTCCGACGTAAATCTAACTTCAGTAGCCTTCAGGACACTCGATCCGTAGCCTCAGTTCCCCCAGATACGAGATAGCTCTTGACATGTTATCCAAACCAGAGCTTCTAGAGCGGCTTAGCTTTCGCCGAGTCTGGCCATGTAATTGTCTTTCGAGAGACTGGGTTGGTCAGAGTGCACAGGGATTAGGTCAACTTGAAAGGTTTAATGGATACATACGCCAAGAAACTCGACAAAGCATCCACTCTAGAACGCCCGGGAGCTACTATATGGGAGCCCACGGTCCTGCTTGAAGGATGGATTCTCGGAGCTCCTACAACTACAACGATGCCATTCTGGCATCACGATATTCTAGCTCAGTTATCCCGCCGAGGGCCGGGCTTCAACTATAACAAAGAGCACATCTCCGACACGATTCTGGTATCACTTGAAATGACCAAGCCAGACCGACCATACATATGATATCGTCAATAGGCTGGCCAGAGTACGTCCACAGAGAATGATGTTATAGAACTGGAAACCGAGGCACGATCAGCATACCTGACGACTGGGTTGGTTGGCAGAGGCTTCCTCAAAGCTGCCATGTAGGATCCTCACATCGAGAATAGCCCTCGATCTTTCCTGAGCCACCTTTTAATAGCAACAGGATACGTAAGGTGGCCATGGCGGCCCGGAGGCAAGTAGCTTCACTTAGGCTCCACCAAAGACACGCATCTCAAGTGAGGTCACTGTGTTATTTTCCCCCCTCACAACCGGCTGCACCGGCAAGCGAGGGCCTCACAACGGCGAGTCGAGTCGGTTCCGTTCTTCAGTTGACCTAGGTCAAGGCCGATGATCACATAACTCGCTAGGTTGGCCAATGCATTTAGGCGCCTCAAGCGTTCTTGGGAATGGGCGTGCGAATAATCTTTTGCATTTGAGCTGCAACGTCTCGAATATATGTCGTCTAACTGGCCTCTCACCCAGATAGATCATGTCGGCAACTCAATTGCGAGTTCTATGGAGCGTTTGGCTAAAGCGGTTCTTTGGCTTGTGAAGATGAGCGGAAACCAAATCAGAGGTAGTCAGTTCTTGGGTCTTGCCTATGGCAAGCCTTCAAGGGGTGCTCATATCCAGGATAATTACCTAAGTGGGCGACCCATCCACCAGGCTCGTGGTTTCATTGGGGCGGACATCCTCGATCTTATCATATTCGACCAGCGATAGTTGGTTTAGTCTTGGAAAGGTATGTAGAGCTGTTTACGAGTGCGAGCCGTGAGGATCATATCGGGTCTCTCTAGGGGTTGTCGATTCGAAATTCGTCCTAAATTAAAGCTAGTTAGAGCTATAGGGGCGTTTTGATACCGTCATGTATTGATAGCTGTGTTCTTTTGTTGTGTCTGATGGCCTTCGACATCACTGCAGCCTACAATAACAGGCTGATGAGAATAAGCTCCGAATATATCAATTTGACTACCTATGCTGTGCGCCGCCTTGAAGAAACGGCATGATCTATGCCCGGCTATGACCCCTCGAAGTCCTCACAGTGGATGTCGATTGTGGGATTTGAATCGTCCCCGCAATCCTCAACTGTCTCCCTGACTCTGTCCATCAATGACTTCGGCCCGCATACGCAAATGAGAATTTGTTCATCACTTCTCATATTGGATAGCGCGTTTTGAACCACCCTCTGAGGATTCATCCTCTTGTATACGATACTCGCCTTGAGGGCAGGTTGGCAACCCTTGCTTGCAGTTCTGGCCAGAAGTGGCTGTGCCTCACTGTCCTCTGGCTTGAGGCTAAACGCGGCGAATTCTGGTAATCCCAAGAGGCCGTCACTACCCATGGGACCTGGGTCCTCTTTCGTGATGTGCAAGAACACATTAACCGTTGAATCGGCACTTGTGAGGGCCCGAAGGCTCTCATCAAACCAGGACAAATGTTCTAAATAATTGGTTACCAACAATGTGCGTGTGGGCAATCGGTGATACGTACCTGTGTGCTTGATAGCCCACACAAAGTCAATGGGCTGCGATATTAACCCTCCACTGCGGTGCAGAATCCGGTTCATGAAACCAAACGTAAACGCCGCGCCACTCCCGCCGGCAATAAAAACCAATTTGTCATAAACCGTCGTATCTGGTAATGCGCCGTATGGCCCATCCAATGAGGCCCAGGTGGCTCGACCCGGCTGCCTCATTGCAAACTCACCAAGGGCTTTAGTAAAGCCTTGCTGCGACTTCATCACGAGCTCCAAGCCTAAAGGCCCGTTGCTGACAATGGTGAAAGGATGAAGTTGAAAAAGTCGTACGCGTGGAATCCATAGATAGCAATGTGATCCTGGAGTAGCGCCTTTAACGGATGGCTTTTTAAGAAGCAGTCGAGTTCCACCCCCTGGAAGAGGATAACAAAGAGCCTGGTTGTTGATGACATTCCATGACAGTCGTGATGTTCGTAGGGCGCGATCTATGGCCCATAAACCAGCAGTAAAAAGCATCACGATAGGGAGCTTTTTGGCCCAGAGCGGTCTGTGCAGCACAGCTAGGATGACAGTCATCACAAAGCTGGCGATGTGACCGATGTAAAACATCTCATAGTGACGATATCGGTAAAGACCTGTCAGTAGGAGGAGAATCATGGCGATGCCGGCGCCGATTCCTGACAGGTCGGATACCTCGAGAAGCTTGGCCAACCGGCCCTGGCGGCTGAGGAAGATGGTATAAAGGATAGCGTGTAAAACAATGAGCAGTACTGCTACGTAACCTACGACTCGATGAAGAACATTGAGGTTCGCGTGTGAGACCGATGAAACAAGGGCCAGCGGCGTGTTCTTCATTCCGAAAAAGACGCACAAGGCCATGTTTGCAGATGCCATCCTGCACAGAAGGTTAGCAAACGAGATAGCCACCTGTGATCTTGAGAGCAATTACCATCCATATCTAGAGGCGAAGTGGTTGACTGCGTGACTGGCAAACGAAGTCGAGCAGAGAACTATGTTAGCCGCTAGAAAGATGCAAACCAACGCGACAAGTCTGAGAGACGGTCTGCCGAACCATTCCCATGTTAAGCTCAGTTCGAGTTTGCTATCGTCTGTCAGTACACTCCTTCTTGTTGTGGCAAGACATTGCTCTGACAGAAAAGCGAGGAGAGAGGCCCGTCGTGCAACCTCTTGAGCCTTTTTGACTACTGACCGCTGTTTTTGTAGCGTCCTTTTGCTTGAGCCATGCCACCGATGGGCCGAAATAACGAAAATGAAGAGGCCGCAGAGGAGGAAGGCATATGCTGTTAATGTTTCCTCATTTTTCTGCTGCTTGGAGGGCGGTGGCCGAGGTGCTGATTCCATGGCTGAGCTCGGCATATCGGCAATATTGGGAGCAAACGACCCAAGTCACGGGAGGTCAGGGGAGGATGACAGGAAATAAGTCATGAGTCGGAGATCGATCTGATTTGATTGATAAGATAATGCGGGCCCTCACATGGTTGGTGGAGAACAAGGATCTTAGCGTGCTACTCGTGTGCTCACAGTGAGAGAAAAAATATCTCGCAAACCCCTGACGACAGGGGTCAGCCCAGACCTCAAGTTTTCACTGTGAAGAAAGCGACTGTAACGATGATGGCGCTAGCCGACTCGTTAATGCGAATTTGGGTCGTAGTGGAGGTAAAGGGTACTACGAGTTGGGTGTGTTGATATCATCCTCACCCTCTCCCATCCGGTAGCGGAGAGGAGTCATGTGCATGATATTTAAGGTTAATCACCTTGGGAGGCTGAAGGTTTGAGTTACAAGGGATAAGTAATTGATAGTTGGATTTTGTTTTATTGACTGGCCCCATCTATAGACGCCGAAATCTATAGTGCAGGACATATCCAGTTGGTCCTATGCTACCCGATCCTGCGCACAACTTTACCTTACAGGAGCAGCTGCTCACTAATGCATGTTCACGTCCTCGATACCCAGAATGACTATCCAGTTTGCCAAGGCAATCACAGCAAGCGTCCACAGCGGCAACCCAACAAAGTTGTTACTCAGCCCCCAGCCGAGAACTGTGCCACCCATCGTCGGTCCAATGATCCGGGCAGCGCTTGACGTACTCTGAGCCATGCCGTGTATAGTTCCTAGAGTATCTGGCGTCGGTGCACAATCGTTCACCAACATCACAGTCGCTGGGTTGACGAAGGTGCGAGACAAAACTTGCATCGACAACACGGCCGATAGACATGTCCACACGAGGGCAGAGTTGCTCGCAGGCAGTAAGACCAGGTAAGGCACCAAGACATAGGCTACGATACCTAGCGGTAGAAAGTAGCGGTACGAGTTCTTGACTCCTAGGCGGCCAATGAGCCTTGGATAGATGAACAGCTGTAGTGGTATGCCGATCATGCCAATTGTGGTGTTGGCGAATCCCATCTTCTTGCTCGAGAGTCCAAGACCACCACTGAATCGGAACGGCAGGTGGAAATCATGTCCATCCGCTTGGAGTACTGGAAGAAGACTGAAGAACATTGAGTTGAATGATGAAACATGTAGTGACTGGAGGAAGCGCTGCGCCATGTTGAGGCAGACCTTTTTGGTCAGTATGGCGCGGAAGGACGACCTTTGTTTGGGCTCCGGCTCAAGCTCCGGCACCCCCTCGATTTCTTCTCCCAGAAATCGTGAGCTTTGCGTTGTCGAATAGTGGTCTTGGATAGCTTCATATTCGTAGCCTGACTTCTTGCGTCTCATGATCGTGGCCATGATTGACTTCCCCAGCGCGCGGCCGCGATCCCGTCGACGTCGCAGTTGCGGATGTGTTTCATCGAGGCCCAAGATAATCCCAAGTGCTGCTGCTCCAAGAGTGATGGCGAAGAACAAGTTGGGAAGGGCGTACGGAAAGCTCCTCATCCATTGGACGCCATCTTCGCGTCCAAAGAAGGAGCCTGGGCCGAAGAGGCTCGACAAGGCATCGATCGGATCTGCAAGGAAACCGCTTAGAAGTGGCCCAATGATGACACCGACGTTGAAGCACATGGGGAGAAGGAGAAAGGCGCGAGCTTGGTGACTGTGAATCGTCAGCACAGGGTCTTGCCGCGGATTGTCATCATCGACACTTACCGCTTATCGACAACAATCTCAGATACCATAGTCCTTAAGACACCAACATTTCCGTTCAAGGCACCGGCCAAGCACCGAAAGAAGAAGGCCGTGTGCAAAGACTTTGCGAATCCCATCCCCAGGGCTGATATGGTCGTACCAGAGAGTCCGATGAGCAACACACGCTTGCGCCCAAGTCGAGGGTCATCAGCAGCACGCCCCCACCACATTGACGTGAGGCATTGTGCAGCGGCAAAAGCAGCAGTGAGATAACCGGCTTGCCTAGCAATCTCAGAGGCGTCCAGGCTCGGGTCGAACCATCGCAGCTGGTAGAAGAGGTACGACGTCAAGGACCGCTCGCTGATGGGCTCTGCCAAGCGGGCGAAGAGGATGACGGCTAGCTGACCCTTCTTGGGAATTGAGGCCCATGAGATATCCTGATCGCTCACTGGGGGAGCCGGGAGAGTCACGTACTGCACCGGCGTGTCCTGCTGGAGTAGGGGCGTCTCTTCCGATGTCGCCCTTCGATCGTTGGGCTCGTTGGCACTTGAGCGGTTCATGGTCGCCGGGCCCATTGTATCGATCAGACAATTCGCAGGTGTTGGAATAGAAGAAACAAAGTTGCCTGCGAGGGGAGGTGGAAATGCAAAAGATTGTGAGCAATGCAGAGCTGGGATGAACTTGAGCAGACGTGGGTGGGTGGGGGGTGCCCGCAATATATTGACCCCCCGTTCACGATTAACAAGTGTGTCCACCAGGCAGGGAACCCATCCATGGCCTCAGGAAAAAATCTCTCCTCTCCACTTCACACCAAGCTAGGTGGTTAATTACGCGTCTACGCCTAGACCAGAATGAAGTTCTGAGAACCGACCCTGGCGGCTTGGCAACAGCCATGCGAGACTCATCCATGAGATATGCGGCTTCGCTCTGCTGTTTACAGACGCCTCCCGCCAGGATCAGCTGACAAACATCCCTACCGAAGGAGCGCGATTGCTGCAAGCCCAAAGACACGATTGTGGATCGCCCTACTCCACAAGCAGGAAGGGTCGTGTCTTACACCGACCCGCTTCCCATCTATCAACCGGCGTAGTGGCGACCTTCATACCATCAGATAAGATATAAATCTGTCATCCCATCGCCGTCTCGATGAAAACCTCAGCAGCAACGTCCTCCCACGACTTCTTCTACTTCCTTCCCCTCCCCACCCCCCACTTCGTTGCCGCTTGGCTGATCCCCAACCTCACAACTCTGTCACCATGGCTACCGAGAACGCCAACCTTGACCCTCAAGGAGTCGTCGACAATGCGGTCGTAACAGCCCAACGCTCCGCGTCTCGGGACAAGGAAAAGGGCGTTATGGCTGTCATGGACATCACCGGCCCTCTTCCAGATGAGCCTGAGAAGCCTGGCGAGTTCCCGTTGTCCTGGAAGATCAATGCTCTTGTCTGCGGCCTGATGCTGTCCTGGGGCTCGTCCTTCTCGGAAAATACCCTTGGGCCTCTCAAGAAGACCCTCATTAAGGAGTTGGAAATCACCAATGCTCAGGTAGGGAGTCACACGTGCCATCTGTGTCCCGAAACTAGCCCAAACTGACACTGTCTCCTCAGTATGGCGCCATTTCGTCGGCCACCTCACTGGTAAACAGCATTCTTCCCATTGTGGGCGGATATGGTCTCGATCACTATGGTGTTGAGTGGTAAGAAACTCTGCTCCTATCAGGCATCCCAGTATTTCAATATACATCTTCTCTTGGCTGACTGACCTGCTTGCTCACGATCAGGGGTTCGTTAGTCTGCTCGGTCGCTATCTTCCTAGGCGCAGTCGTTTCGGCGGCTGGGTCCAATCAAGACTCTTTCGGTCTCGTTATGGGTGGTCGAATTATCATGGGCTTTGGTAGTACCGTCATTGAGACTTGTACATCCAAGGTCAGCTACTGCACATACATCATGACACACTGCGCAACTGACACTAATACCCGTCGCGCAGATCCTGGCTCATTGGTTCCAGCATCGTGGACTTGGTCTTGTGTATGGCCTTGACTTGTCTATCGGTAGGTTTTGCGAAATCAGCAACGAGGGAAACATTCCGTAGCGTATGCCTGCTGACCGTTATTTCTGGTTGTAGGCAAACTCGTTGTTCTCGCCGCCAAGGCCTCAGCTGTCCCCATGAGGGATACCTCAAGCTTCTGGGGCTGGGCACTGTGGATTCCAGCCATCATTTGCTTCGTCAACCTGCTGCAGAACATCTTCTACGTTTGGTGGGCGCGAAGCCGACCGGAATGGACCCAGATGCCTACTGGTCAGCGAAAGGCGAAAGAGGCGGCAAGGCGCCGTAAAGCTCTAGGGCAGGGCCAGGTTGTCATGAATGATGAGAATGTCGACACTGTAACTAAGGGCATTAGTTGGACAACCGCTCTCCCCAACTGGAGAACGATGGTCCGCGTTCCACGATTCTTCTGGCTAGTTGCCTGCACTCAAACCCTCCAAGCCGGGACCGTGGGCTCTTTTAATGGACTCAACGCTGACATCATCATCCAAACCCGAGGATCAACTGAACAGCTGGCTGGATACACATCAGCTTTGCAGCAGGTCATCCCTGTTGTCTGCGCCCCCCTGATCGGTACTTTCTTTGACTTCTTCGGCTATAGAATGGCGTTTGTGAGTGTCACATCGATCGTCTGGATCTTGGTTTACTGCCTCATTGGCTTTACCAAGGTCAACGCACTTGGCGCCATGATCATCGCCTCCGTGGCATCGACAATGAATGCCCTTCCCTTTCTAGCATCCATCCCCCTCATAGTTCCAAGCCAGCTCGAACTGGGTCTTGTCTTTGGCATCTGGAAGGCTTTCAATAACAGCGGTAGTGTTATCGTTGATATGATTGCGGGCCGGCTACAGGACCTCACCCCAGGACAAACCTATGAGCGCGTCGTCGGCTTCTTCGTGGCTGTCAAGGGGCTGGAGTTTTGCCTGGGACTCTTCTATGGCGTCCTCGATAGAAGGTATGTTGCCAAGACACCAAAATAGAATTTACCAGCAAACACGTACTAATGAGTTCCTCTGCAGATATCTTGCGGGTATTCTCACAATGAGTGAGAAGAGGCGGCTGGTGGTTGAAAAGGCAGGCGAACTGGGAGCACCTGTCGGACGGAAACCCGCCAAGTATTTCACGTTTGTTGGCATTGGGCTTCTATGCAGTATGATTGTTATCTCTTGGGTCCTGTTTATCCGTTATTCGATTTAAGAGGCAGGTTAACAAAGCTTCATAACTTGAGCTAATGCATATTCATGTTTCTCTCAACACAAATGTAATCTAATAACGCAATTTTTATGTTCTCGAGAAAAGGCCTCAGGCGACTTCAGTCATCACTGTATTCGACGTTATCTAGTTCTGAAGTTGAAGGAAGCCCAAGAATGTCTTTTGAGATTCGTGATTTACGCGCCCCTTAACAACTTTCCTCTTAACGTTCACTGAAACTCGAACCCAACATCCATGACCTATATCTGTTCCAGTCCAGGTTTTCCATTTTAGAAAAGTATCGTCCCTCCAGACCGCTCTGCCATAGCACAGCCATGACCTCGTGAAGGGTGTACATGAACCTAGGGAACCTGCCGGAGACCCCATTCGCGAACTCGTGGGAAATGTTGCACATATTGGTTGGTAAATTCGGAAATGGTGTATCAGCATCAGTTAATTGCGTCTCAGTCATTAAATCGGACTTTATGGGCGCCGGAACAGCATGCGGAACCTCCGAATCAGCCCCCGGAAGGTTTTGTCAAGCCTTCGTTGGGATGCGGAACTGCCGATGGTCAAGCTCAGGTGGCTTATCGGCAATCTTTCAATCCGTTGAGTAGCACAAAAGATCGAGACGTATCCTATTTCGGTCTCTCCAGAGTAGTTGAACCCCTCACGAGAAAGGAACCATGCCAAGCATCACCGTTTCCGGCGTTGGCGGTCGTCAAATCAGAGGTCTGCGTCTCCATCATATCCTAGACTCTTCACGGCTGATCAGTTGTATCACAGTGCTAACGCTTTAGCTTAGGTGATAATAATAGCAGGCTTATGATCTATTTTATTTACTATTTCATTCATTTCTCGACGATTTATTGGCTATCCTTCGTGGAGCCTTAGATCATGCTTTTACCGTCTCCGTTTTCCCCTTTGCCTGCGTACCCGGTTGGTAGGTAGCCTCTTTATTGACAATGTCTTCGTTTCAGCCCACGAAAGCCGTCGTCGACATCGAAAACCCCTTCAATGGCCAGAAACTGGGGTCCATCTCCGCCGCTCAACCCATTGACATCGATAACGCCGTCTCGTCAGCCAGTAAGACATTCCACGAGACATGGCGCTCATCACTATATCGGCAGCGCCGAAACATGTTGAACCGACTTGCGGAGCTTATCGAACGGGGCGTCGATGTTCTCGCTTCCCTTGAGGCGGTGGATGTAGGAATCCTCTACCGAGACTCGAGCAATATGTTTGTTCCGCAGGCTGTCGAGACATGTCGCTATTATGCGGGCTAGGCGGATAAGATGGATGGCTAATCTTTAGATATTGCCAATGGCATGGCTTATACTCGGTGCGAGCCTTATGGTGTCTGTGCTGCTATCGTGCCTTGGAACTCGCCTTTTTAAGTAAGCATGCCAGGTTTTACGACTTGACTATCTGATTATGTCTACTTGTCTAGGATGATTACACTCTAGAAGCTCGCACCAGCCATCGCCGCCGGCAGTGTCCTCATTATAAAGACGCCTGAGACTCACCAATGTATGGACAGCGACTTGCAGAGCTCGTTATGGAGGCAGCGTTTCCTCCTGGTGTCATTAATATTCTCTGTGGTATAGGTTCAGTGGCGGGCCAGGCCCTGGCTGATCACCGAGAGGTTCGGAAGATCTCCTTCACTGGAATCACGGTGGTCGGTCGCCAGCTCTTGGCTACCTCGTCAAAGACCAACCTTAAGAAAGTAAGCCTTGAGTTGGGTGGGAAGGGCCCGAGTATTGTATTTGCCGATGCAGACTGGGAAAACGCCTTGTCTTGGACTACGGCGGGCATTACGGTGAATAACGGTCAGATATGTGCGGCCGGGAGCCGTATCTACGTGCAAGACACAATCTACGATCGCTTCGTACGCGAATTCTCGCAGCGCTGCAGGGATGCCATCACTGGCGACTCGTTGCTGGGTGATACTACCAAGGGTCCTGTCATCAGCAAGATACAAAAGGAACGAATTATGCAATATATCTGAAAGGGGCGTGGAGAGAAGGCCAAGTTGCTTCATGGCGGAGACGATTCCGGACTGCCAAGCAACGGACACTTCGTGCCTAACACTGCCTTCTCTGATGTTGATCCTACCGCCTCCATCATACAGGAGGAGATCTTCGGCCCGGTAGCTTGTATTGCTCACTTCCGCACAGAGGAAGAGGCTATCGAGCTGGCCAATGGAACATCGTACGGCCTCGCGTCAGCTGTCTTCACCGAAAATGTTAACAGAGCCATACGAGTGGGCGAGTCTCTTGAAAGTGGACAGGTGACGGCCAACATGTGGGGTACTGTCAATGTGAACACGCCCTTTGGCGGCGTCAAGGAAACCGGATTTGGTCGGAACCTGGGCCGGGATGCTCTGGATGAGTGGACTCATGTCAAATGTATCAAGTTTCAAGTTTCCAATCTGTAGGTGTCGCGAACTAGTCTGAGGGTTGTGTCGATCAAGCTTACCGTGTCTCATAACGTTCAGCCAAATCATAACACCTTGTTCTTTCGGTATGCAGGAAGGGGCGCCGAAAGACCGAACTGAATTGTGGATTAGTGAACTCCGGGATTAGGCTCTCACCCCGTCATCTCTGCGAGTGCCGTTATCTCCTGTCCAGGCGACTTAAACGTCGTAGCGAGATACATGCTGCAAATGTGAAAGTAGTTTAAGAAGGTACAGATAAAGAAAGCCGGTTCCGACCTTAGGAATGGAGGCGATAAGGAGGGTGGCGAGCCAATGAGTTTGAGGCGGAACCAGCGGAACATAGCTTGTCGCGAGATAAGAAGATCATGGTTATGCACTCGCCTCAACATCATGTTCAAAATCCCCCGGCCTATTACTATTTAGCCTCTCGCAGCCACCTATGAGAGGATATTGAAAATTACAAACCAAATCTCCTGTTTAAATCACCCTAGGAACCAACTCGCCGTCGTACAATCATGACGGACACTAAGGATATCAAAAAGGTCACATCTGTTGACAGGGCGACCATTGAACACACAGCCACCAACTCGGATGCGACGCGCCTGGAACAACTTGGCATAGACAGCCAGCTTGAAAGATCATTCTCTTTACCGTCTCTGATCGGACTCTGCCTCTGTCTGATGGCCACATGGGAAGCGAGCACGGCAGTCCTGGCCCAGGCGTTGCTAAGCGGCGGTGCTCCTTGTCTCTTTTACAACTTGTGCGTCACCCTTCCTGTTTGGCCTTCTGTAACTAACTTGAGCTGATCTTTTTTGTCAACAGCCTCCTCACTTTCCTTTGCAGTCTTGCCATAGGAGCCTCCTTAGCCGAGATCGCGTCCATCTATCCAACCGCGGGAGGTGAGCAATACCATTCCACGTCGTCTTCTCTCATTGACAGTGCGGACAGGTCAATACCATTGGGTTACAGCTTTGTTTCCTGCATGGGGTAGAAAACATATGGGTTGGGTCACGGGGTGGATATCCATCGGTGGTCAGATCGTCTTTACGGCATCGGCGGCCATGGCCAGTGGCCTAATGATACAGGGGCTAATCATCCTTAACAAAGACGACTATACTGGCGCCAGATGGCAAGGAATGCTCTTATACTGGGCATTCTTGGCTTATGCCACCGCGATGAACATATGGGGACATCGAAGTTTGCCCACAGCAAACTTGATATCAGGTCGGGTTCCAAACAACTTACCCAGTGGTGAAGCTAATACCAGACGCAGGGGCACTGCACGTTGTTGGCTTCGTAGCTGCGTTCGTTGTTCTCGCTGTCATGGCAGACAAAAACTCTGCGCGTTTCGTTTACGTCCAAGTCCAAAATTCAACTGGCTGGTCCAGTGACGGCGTGGCCTGGATGGTCGGGCTGCTCAGCACTGTTTACCCATTCCTTGGGTATGATGCTGCCTGTCATTTGGCCGAGGAGATACCTCATGCTGCTCGAAATGTCCCCCTTGCAATCATGGGCAGCATAGGCCTCAACGGTTTGATGGGCCTTGTGTTTGCCACCATGATTTTGTTTTCAACAGGACCGTTGGAAAGCATTCTCGCAACCCCGACGGGATTTCCCTATATCCAAATCTTCCTCGACGTCACCAATTCCTACGCCGCGGCAACAGTTCTGCCCTTGATCGTCATCACCATCGCCATGGCCGCGACGGTTGCCGGCATCACGTCAACGTCACGGACGTTGATGGCGTTTGCCCGGGACAGTGCTACCCCCTTCTCAGGATTTCTGAGCAAGGTGGACCAACGTGAAGCTATCCCGACACGAGCGATCTGGACCATCATAGCCCTGCAGATGTTGTTGGGCTTCATTTATTTGGCTAGTTCAACGGCCTTCAATGCCATTCTCTCTATGGCTATCATTGGCATGT
The DNA here is from genome assembly GCA_003947045.1 of Fusarium ambrosium. Classification (NCBI taxonomy): domain Eukaryota; kingdom Fungi; phylum Ascomycota; class Sordariomycetes; order Hypocreales; family Nectriaceae; genus Fusarium; species Fusarium ambrosium. Next base: position 23,005 of record NIZV01000322.1, read on the forward strand.
ACCTATCATACCTCTTTCCCATCATTGCCATGCTTCTCGGGGGACGGAGTAGGCTCAAGGCTTCCGACTATGGGCCTTTTCGACTTGGGAAAAGATTTGGGGTCTTTCTGAACGTGGTGAGCGTCTGCTGGATGACGGTTTGTGTGTTGTTCAGCGCGTTTCCGACCGTCATGCCGGTTACCCCGACTAACATGAACTACTCGTCCGTGGTCATACTGGGGTGGCTCCTCTTTGGCTTAGCTTACTACGTAATTTCTGGCCGCCACAAGTTTCAGATGCCCGTTGTCGGGGCTGGAGTTGTGATTGGACTCCCTCTCACCTTGGATGTCGGCGCCTGATCCGTAATACAGGAGCAATGGATGGTACGCGGAACATGCTGGCTCTAAGGACTTGCCCACGGAAGGACAGACTAACAAATTGGTTCACCTGAATTTTCTCATGTTCTTTACAAATTTTCCGATTTATTTCGAAAGGTTTCAGAATCGGATTGATATCCAGCGTGGTCACTCTTCCTGCCTAAGCCAGCTCGTCCTACCGGGACTAGGCTCGGAACCGTGACTTTCCTGTTCCGCCTATGATCCCATAGTTACCGCCTTCCGTACCCCCACTCGTTCCGTCCATGCATACCTAGGTAGATATAGATCTTTCTCTTCCTTTGCCCTGTACTTGACATCGATGCATCCATCCATTTGACACACAAGACAATAACTCTGCTTTAGGCCATCGACAAACATGCACAACCTGTAAGAGCTTCCTTGGAGCTTGGTCCGGTGGGAGGGTCGGAACGAGCATCATCTCACCTCAATAGCTGACGTGCTGTTCACAAGCGAGAAATATTCAGCCTCATTCGCCTTCTTCGAAGGTCTCTGGGAGGTATGCATGCGCTCTTCCCTTTCCTTGTAAGCAGTTTTCTTATCTAGTGAGCAGGCCGGTGTTACCCATGTCTTCGTCAACTTGGGTTCGGACCATCCGGCCATCATGGAGGCTCTCGCACACGGAGCCCATTTGAAGGGTATCAATTTCCCAAAGGTCATCACTTGCCCTCATGAGGTCTGTGCCTCTACGGCTTTGAGCCCAGTTCTCGTCACAAGTCACTGACAAGCGTGTCCAGATGGTCGCAATGTCCATGGCTGACGGATTTGCCCGTGTGACCGGGAAACCTCAGTGTGTCTTAGTCCATGTCGATGTGGGGACGCAGATGCTCGGCTGCGCTATGCACAATGCATCCGTTGCAAGATGCCCAGTCCTGGTGTTTGCAGGCCTGTCTCCATTCACCCTCGAAGGTGAGATGAGAGGCTCCCGCACCGAGTATATCCATTGGCTTCAAGACGCCCCAGACCAGAAACAGATTGTTGCCCAGTTCTGTCGCTTCTCGGGCGAATTCAAGTCTGGGAAAAACATCAAGCAGGTGCTCAACCGAGCATTACAGTTTGCCACAAGCGATCCCAAAGGCCCTGCCTACCTTGTTGGCGCTCGAGAAGTTATGGAGGAGGATATTGTGCCTTACCATCTAGACCAAGATGTGTGGAACGCCGTGGCCCCAACTGGTCTCCCCCCTGACGCCCCGGAGCTCATCGTCTCTCTCCTGGCTGAAGCACAGAGCCCGCTTGTCATTGTCGGCTATACTGGCCGTAACCCGGCGACTGTGCCGGCGCTGGTCAAGCTGACCGAGTCAATTCCTGGACTTCAGGTCTTAGATGGCCTTGGAAGTGACGTCTGCTTCCCATGGAGTCATCGCGCCTTTATGGGAGTTGCAATTGGACGTCACGAGTCTATCAAGACTGCAGATGTCATCGTCGTGATTGACTGCGACGTTCCATGGATCCCCACCCAGTGCAAGCCTCGTGCTGATGCCAAGATCATTCACCTCGACGTCGACCCCCTCAAGCAAAACATGCCACTACATTACATACCTGCATTCCGCAGATACCGTGTCGATTCAGAGACAGCGATCAAGCAACTGAACAACCACATCTCGATGCACCCTCGCTTCTCCAAACTCATGGACCTCGAGCCGTACAGAAAGCGTTGGGATCTGCTGGCCGAGACCCATCGGCAACGCCTAGACAAGATTGCCAAGCTTGCGGAAGCACCTTCAGACGGATCCTCGTCACCGAGCACCTCTTACTTATGCGCTCAACTACGCAAAACGTGCCCCAAGGACACGATCTGGTGCGTTGAGGCGGTCACAAACGCTCTGTTTATATATGAGCAGCTGCAGGTTGACGACCCAGGCCATCTCTTCAACGGCGGCGGAGGCGGCCTTGGGTGGTCCGGGGGAGCGACATTGGGCGTCAAGCTGGCCTCAGACTGGATGTCTGGCGGCGCAGGAAAAGGCAAGTTCGTAACACTCATTGTGGGCGACGGAACATACATGTTTGGAGTGCCAGGTACCGTGTACTGGATCGCCAGAAGGTACCAGCTACCTACTCTCACAATTGTGCTCAGCAACAAAGGTACGTCCAAATCCGTGTACTGGTCATCGGCGCTAACATGGGAAAGGATGGAATGCCCCGCGTCACTCAATGTCCCTGGTGCATCCTAACGGGTACGGGTCCAAGATCTCGAACCAAGACCTCAACATTTCCTTCTCCCCAACTCCCGATTACTCGGGTATAGGAAAGGCAGCTTCCGGGGGCAAAGCCTGGGCTGGAGTCGTATCCTCGATCGAGGACTTGGGTCGTCTACTGCCGGAGGCTGTGGCAAGCGTCCAGAATGGTGTTTCAGCACTTCTTGAGGTTAAGCTGAAGGGGTCATGGTGAGGGAGGTGAATTGCAATTAAAGGTGGTTGAGTTGGTCATGTGATCCAGTCAGCCAATCACGAGTACTCTTATCTTATCTTATCACATCTTATCTTATCACATCTTATCGTTCTTCTCAAGCCAGCACTCCCGGGTAAGTTGTCTCATCTCGACAAAACAAACGTCTTTATTACCTCTTTTCTCGCTGTTTTAAGGTTCCTTCATTGCTTATATAAATTAAAAGCAGTTTATCCAAATAGCCTGTAGCATCCTGATTATATTTTTACGAGCCTGAATTTGCTTGTTTGAAGCTGAAATGCGGAAAATTGCAATGATCTCAACTTTGTGTTAAGCACTTTTCACTTCTGCTCTCAGTTCTGTTAAATTACCTTGCCATATCTTGCCCAATATGCAAGCTCTTTTCCATGTCAAGAGTCAGAGCTTCCATGATTAGCCTCAAGTTGTTCCATTTCTCAGTCATCTCGCCTGCCCATCTCGAGTTGTTGTTTGTTGGTAGATTGATTGATGCACACGAAGGGCACAACCGACGGACATGGGAAGGGATCGGGATCCGTTGCTGATCGGAGTGGAGCACGGATCATATTGGTAACACATTGTTCCGGCCGCCGTGTTACGGAATAAGACCACTGCGGAAAGTGGATCTGTACCCGGTCGGAATGAAACGGCTCTCTCTCGAATGCTACCCCCTGGATTGGGGTCTATGCCGCCCCAAGTTACAGTATGACTTAAGCATCGTGCCAGCAGCCAGCCCCATGATGCAGGCTAGCATTGCTGGCAGTTGGGCCCTGTAACTTGAGCTACCTAATCATGAACTGTATCAAGCATCATCGGTTAGGTTTCGCTCCGAGCGTCCAAACTCGGTCGCGTAGAGACTATCGACATATCGCGACAAAGACCACGGTCTCCCTCGTCATCAACGGCAAAGATGTCAATTCTTCCAAGTCATTCCCCATCATTAGCCCGTTGACTGGGAAAGAAATTTGGCGTCTGTCGTGTGCAACCAAAGATCATGTCAACGATGCAGTTGAAAATGCGCACCATGCTTTTGCGAAGTGGTCCAAGACTAAGGCCTCGGCTCGGCGCGACATCTTCCTAGCGGCTGCCGATATCCTCGATAAACGACGAGAGGAGCTGGGGGAGTACATGCACCACGAGATTGGGGCAAATCAAGACTACCAAGACTTTATCCTAGGACTCTCCATTGATGGCCTCAAGGATACAGCTGGTAGGATAGCTGGAGCAGTCCAGGGAACTGTACCGGAGTCCAACCACGAGGGGATGAGGGCTGTGGTTTACAAGAGGCCATACGGAGTTAACCTGGGGATTGCACCTTGGTACGCATGCCTACCTCTACCCTTGACTCATGACAGCGGGGCCACCAACACAATGACATTAGGAACGCACCGTATCATCTGGGTCTTCGATCCGTCACCTTCGCGCTAGCAACGGGAAACACAGCCATTCTGAAGGGATCCGAGTTCTCGCCCCGGTGTTACTGGGGCATTGTAGACGTCTTCCGCGAGGCAGGCCTACCAGATGGTTGCCTGAACCTCATTTTCCACTCCCCCGAGGACGCGTCCGACACCATCAACAACCTTATAACCCACCCGCATGTCAAGAAGATAAACTTTACCGGGAGCACTAGAGTCGGCAGCATCATCTCCGAAACGGCGGGCAAGCACCTGAAGCCTGTGCTGATGGAGCTCGGAGGGAAAGCAAGTGCCATAGTGCTCGAAGACGCTGATCTTGAGAAAGCTAGCCTGCATTGCGCTCGAGGAGCTTTCATGAATGTGAGTTTCTCACCACCATCCTTATGATCTGGAGCAACAACTAAAGTGCATCGAAAAAGGCCGGCCAAATATGCATGTCCACCGAACGAATCCTGGTGCAGGACTCTATCGCGCCCGAGTTCCAGAGAATCCTCTGCCAGACAATCCGAAAGCTTTTCGGCTCCGCGCAAGACACACCAGTCCTTGTCACGGCAGAATCCGCCCAGCGCAACCGTGACTTGGTTGCGGATGCCGTCTCCAAGGGTGCCAAACCAGTACCTCTCTTCGACGATAACTATAAAGGTCAGGTTGAGACACGAATGAGACCCGTCCTTCTGAACAACGTCAAACCCAACATGCGGCTCTATTCAGGCGAGTCATTCGGGCCCAGCGTTTCTCTGTTCACTTTCAAGTCCCTTGAAGATGCTGTGGCCCTGGCAAACGACACAGAATATGGCTTATCTGCAGCCGTCTTCACGAACGATTTGGGCAAGGGCTTCCGGATCGCTGACAAGCTTGAATCAGGAGCGGTGCACATCAACTCCATGACGGTACATGACGAGCATCCGTTGCCGCATGGTGGTGTGAAGAAGAGCGGCTTTGGGCGTTTTAACGGTTACCAAGGGCTAGACGAGTTCCTGTATTACAAGACAGTGACTTGGATGGATTAGGTGTTGAACCTAGCACATGGTTAAGCCAAGGTATCTGCTGAGCTGGATAGGAACCTTGAAGGCTGTTGATCTGCATGTCACCTTAGGATTATGTCTATTTCTCTTTTTCTAATCCACTCGTGTCACACAATGCAAGTCTCGCCTTACGTTCATACTTGTGTGATGCTATGTCAAGTTTATCCACGAGATTTATCTCTAAACTTAAATCTCCATTCTCATCTGGCTACAGGCGGCTTTGACGTCGTCCTATCCTCGTTGCGTAGGGGTGCCTGTCTGTCGGCACCAAGTGATCAACTTCAAGAGTATTGATCAAGTCTGGGTGGGCGTCCCTCATCAAGTCCGTCATTCCGCATAAACGCATGGTAGTCTCGATCTCATCGCGCAAAACTGCAAACGCGTTCATCAGTTCCTCTGCAAGCAAATATAAGTATAGAGCTGGTGGAAACCTACTAGAGATAGCATGCTCTACTCCTTGCTGACCGTAACTCAGCGAGTACAGGAAGCTCCTCCCAATGCCGACAGCTGATGCTCCGAGGCAGATAGCCTTGACCACATCGGCGCCTCTGCGAAATCCGCCGTCAATCAGAACTTCCATCGACTCTAGTACCTCGGGACAGTTCTTCTGAAGCTCCAACAAGATCAGAATCGCCGGGGGTGCGTGGTCGACGGCTCTACCCCCATGGTTGCTGATAACTATTCCGTCACAACCATACTGGTGAGCCATCCTAGCATCGTGAGCCGTCTGAATCCCCTTAACAACGATGGGGAGAGAGGTCAGGCCGCGGAGCCAACTGATAATGCCCCAATCAACACTGGAATCGATGAAGGAGGAGGATTGTCGCGCAAGACCGGCGCCCTTTTTGTCACCACCCTTCACATCCACCTTGACTCCCGCTATAGACAAAGTCTCGTTGGACCTGATGCGCTCATCTGCTTCCCGCTTTGGAACGACAGGGACATCAACGGTGACCAAGATGGCCTTTATTTTGCCAGAAGCATCCATCTGCCGAACCACTACTTCTGACTTTCTTCGATCCTTGCTCACGTAAAGTTGGAAGAACGCGCATCTTGGAGTCTCATCAAGGATTTCGTCGTAGGGGTATGAGGATGGAGTTGCAAAACAGTGAACAATTCCACCAGCAGCTGCACCACGGGCTAGAGTAAGCTCCCCCTCTGCGCCACCAGTCCTCGCTGCGCCAGTAGGAGAGATGAACACCGGAATATCCAGCTCACAACCAAAGAGCGTCGCTGCTGCTTTGACGTCTCTCACGTTGCGCATCACCCGAGGGCGCAGTAAAATCTTTCTCAGCACCGAGCGGTTCGCATCCCTGGTGTCATTATCATTGGAGCCACTGCTGATGTAGGCTATGGCCTTTTGACTTAAAGATTTCGTAGCTGCATGCTCGAAATCGTCCAAGTTGATGATGTCGTCCAAGTCTGGCTTGTCACGTCGGTCCTTGGCTTGAGGGTTACTGGGGACCTGGGGGGGCACCGTGGCCGGGTCAAGAGTCCCGACGTGGAACTTGACATCGAGGGATTTTCCAATCAAAGATGGTCCATGCGCTTCATTGTAGACGGTCGATGCATCAGCTCCACCGTGCTGGTATATAACTATTGAAACGACGGTTAGCCATGTCGCTGATGGGGGGACTTGGGCGTACTCTCAGCCCCTCCAGGGTGTTCAGGCGCAAACTCGGTCATGTTGTAGACTTTTCCATTGACAGAAATCCAGATATCATGTTTCATGTCATGTTTGGATAGTTCTGACGCTGAGATAACTGACGTCATTGTGGCCTCGGTGGTCGTCAACGTGTTGTTGGCTGCCAAGGTTTTCTTGAGCGACGATAAACCAACACACAATAATTGATCAAACAGGCTTCAGTTGCTGTTCGGTTGAAGTCCATAGGATGTCTGGCGGAACGGCCCGGAATGTGTTCACTTCCCCGCTCCGTTGCCGAGAGAGGCACTAGGTTTCGGCAGTTGGTTTCCCTATCGGAATGCACCAAGGAAGTTCCGACTTGACAGGGCTTCAATACGTTGTATTGCGGACACACCTGAGACGTTGCACTCGTATAGAGCCAGAGAACTTGACGCACGAATAGGAATACCAGAACATGTGTATGTTTAAAGCATGAAAGCCGTCATCCCCGAGATGTTGGCACATCCTCTCACGGCTTGACCACTTCGGACTACTACTCTCCCCAAACCAAGCTAAGTTATCTCTTTCGCCATGTCTAGCACAAATCAGCCACGGTATCTCACGCTGCCCGAGTACCCGTCCAAGGTGCTCATCCGTGGAACGCCTGACTACGAGCGATGCCGCCGCAACAACCCAACCGCTGATACTCCGTCTCGATTCCCGCGAGAGATCCATCTTGTGGAAACACCTCAGGATGTTTCGGAAGCCTTCAAGAGGGCAACCGAGCTGGGCGTCAAAGTCGGTATTCGAACTTCTGGCCACATCTTCAACGTGCCCGGCCTCATTGAAGGCGGCATCCTGATCGACACAGTCAATCTCAACCGGCAGATCGACTACGACCCCATCACCCAGGAGGTCACCTTTGGGCCATCGTGCCGTGTAGAGGAGCTCGCTGCCAGACTCCAAGAGGTGAAGAGGTTCTTCCCTCATGGCCATGCTCCCACTGTCGGCTCGGGCGGATTTCTTCTCGCTGGAGGCCAGGGCTGGTTTGTTCGAGGATGGGGCGCAACAAACCAAACATGGATCACCAAGCTGGAAATCGTTGTTCCCGATGGCCGCACCGTGGTTGCCAGCCGCACTGAGAATCGGGACCTGTTCTGGGCGGCTCGGGGCAGCGGACTCGGCTTCTTCGGCCTCGTCACCCGCTTCTGGGGAAGGACTATCAAACCCTCACTCATGTGGGAGCGAGTCCTCAAGTTTGAGATCAATAGCGACAACTACATGACTCTCATGTCATGGGCTATCGAGAGAGGCCGCGACACACCCAAGTACGGCACCGATCTCAACCTCACTATCGACTACCCCGAGAAATTCGACCCAGCCTATACCACTGACGCCGTCCCACCAAACGCGAAACTGCACATGACTCTGAACTTGCAGTGCTATTGCGATACACTTAGGGAGGCTAGGACATTGCTCAGTGCCTATGATAAGCTGACCCCTGAAGTGCAAGAACATCTGCTCAAGTTTGAGCCTGTGCAGAGGAGGACATTTGACGAAATCTTTGCACGCAAGCGTGGCTTTTTGGGTAACGCCAAGGATGACCGCTGGCAGATCAACAGCATCATGAATGATCCCGAGGTTCCTCTTGGGCGTGTGAGTTTTCCTTGTTCATCTGTGGTTTATCGATTGACTAATGTGGGATAACACATAGCTCCTGGAAGCCATCAAGCCCGCTATGCTAGAGCTTCCCACGAGGACTTCTTCTGTATTCATGTGTCACTGCGACATTGTACCAGATGAGGAAGACGCTTGTCTTAGTCTGCCGCAAGATCTGTACATCTCTACCATCACTGGCTGGACAGACCCCAAGCTCGAGCCGGGCATCTGTCAGCCGATGCGTGATCGATACAAGCGAGCATTCCCTGTTGCGGTGGGCCAGTACATCACAGAGATCGATGTCAACAATGACGACGCTAACGTATGTTCTTCCGAATGCCTAACCTAACCTATGTCTCTAACTGTATGCAGTGCAAGGTGCTTAGCGATTCTGCCTTAGCCAAGTTCCTGAAGATTAGGGAGAAGTGGGATCCTAACGAGCTGTTCCCTAATTATAAGGCGTTTGTTCGGGCGCACGACAAGATCAACCGCCTGCAAAACCGGTCTCAGCTTTGAATTCTGTCTTGTCCGCTGGGGGTTACGAGTAGTCTGGCACATATATATCTAAACTGAAGTTACAATACAATATGCGACAGTAGACCTTCTGCTACGTCAACCATCAAGTTATTGATCTTTATCTACCACAACATGCTCATGTGATTGCTTTTATGTGCTTATGTTTCTCGTTGAACTCGATCCGGTGCCCTATTGTACAAAAGATGTATTGTGTTGAGCCCGGACTTGGCTGTTAATATGCAACCAGAAAAATGTCAGAACCTTGTTAACCCTCTACCATGTTTTTGGCCGTGAACATGTTTCAGCCTGTATGTGTGTTCGAAGAATGCCTTTCACTAGCTTTAAGAGACGCTTATCTATACTGAGAAACTATAAGGGCACAACAGTCGAATTCATACACTGACGTCTAACCGATACATCCACTTCTAGACGGGCTCGAATCCCATTGCGGTCCAGTTGGACTTGACCCTGTTCTTGACATCCTCAGGGTAACTCCTCTCAAAGTCGACCCCACTAAACAATCTTTTCCCCTCGTATTCCATGGGGAATAGACAGTCAGAAATCACCTTTCCCCCCTTCTTGGGGTCTCCACGCCCGTGAGACATGTATGGCGTCATGGGAAAGCTCGCGACATCTTCAAACAGGTACTCGTCCTGACCTGGACGGCATCTTGTAACCAGGGCCCAGATGATATCCTTGAAGTCGCGAATGTCCACATCATGACCGAATAGTAGAATACGATTGATAAGCATGCAGCTTTTATCATTGAAAGCAATACGACCCAGCTTGTTGCAGAAGTCCTCGGGGTTCGTTTTCATCTCGGCGAGCTTAGTGACATCTACTTGAATGGCACACCAGGTGGCCATGGTCTCAAGAGGTGCGAAGGCGTCCACTATGGGAAGATCGTGATGCTTGAGGAGCGTCAAGAGCTCTTCTGACGCGAGCGACGCGGTGGTGTGCTGAGGTTCAAGTCATGTCAATCGATGGCTCAAAAAACATGGAGGCTGATCTTCTTACCGATTCATCCGTTATTCTCCCCGGCACCGAAACTGGTAGGATGGCATCATCTCTATATGTGATTGTGCTGACCGTGAAAAGAGGATGCAAATGCTTATCATGGTCGAAGTGGAGTCCAAGATAGTCCTCAAAGGGACCTTCATAGGCTCTATCTTTTAGAGAAAATGTTCCCTCGAAGACAATCTCACTGTTTGCAGGGACAAGTAGGTCACTCAGTTCACACTTGACCATGTCCAGGGGCTGCCCAACGAGGGCTCCAACATACTCGCCTTCCGACACTCCTTCCGGGATGGGCGAGGCGGCAGCCAGACTTGCGGCAGGAGGGACGCCCATGGCGAGTGCCCACGGTATCTCTGTCTTGCCCTCTGCCAGCCACTTGTCCCTAATGACGGAGTTGTGCTGACCTGAACCGACGAGACACACAAGGCGCCTGCTATCATGGATCATGCCCCGGAAGATGGACCAGTTCGTCCAGGAAGCGTCTGGTGTTTGCAGCACATGTAATCCATATGTCTGTAGATACTTGCCCCCGTCCCTCTGGTGAAGCAATGGTGCTGGAAGCTTGTGCAGGTCGATGTCTTTTTGGAGAATCCGGTTCTGCTTGCATGGCCCAGTTGATAGGATCTGTGGGGGTAAAGGGGGCCGAGCCTTTCCCTCCTGTGTTCTCTCCAGAATAGCCTTCCAGCTCGAATCGACCGGTAGACCTAACGATCGAGCAATCCGGCCATGCCTCTCCTCCTTGCGGCCCCGCAGGCTTGCCGCATTTCCAAACATCCTCCACAACCCGTCCTTGGCACCCTTCACATTGTTGAATAGAGGTGCTTTACCATTGACCTCGCTTACACGCCGCACGATTGCGCCAACTTCAAGGTTGGGGTCAACTTCGCGTTCAATTTCTGCCAGATCGTTGTCTTCGCGTAGGACATCGATGAAGGTTCGAAAGTCGAGTTGTGCAGCGATGTGACGCGGCTGAGAGGAAGCCACCTCACTCTTGGTACGGACCATTACTGGAGCAAAGATTTGTCTGACGCCAGCTTGGGCGCGGCTCGAGGGGAGTAGTGTGCAACGTCTCAAAGCAAGGGGAGCCATAACTAACTCCGCTAATTCGATCACCTAGGATGCTCAACTGGAAGAAAGTTTGCATAGAATAGTTGGCAGCTTCGTTCAAATGAAATGTCATGTCCGATTTCAGTTCGCGAGTAGGCCTCGTTGTGCGGAATGAGTGGCAGTGGTGCCGCGGAGATTCCGGTTCTCCCGTTAGGAACTTTGGAGTCGGCGTTCCGGTGACTTTACCAACCACCTTGGCCGTTGGCGACATTAGATCACTCACACGCCAACTGGGCGAGAAAGGAAAGGCTCCTGATAACGAACGAACTGTAGATCAGCCGGTGGAGGATAATTATTATTACATTGAAAGACCGGAAGAGCAGCCATCTTTGTTGCTTCCAGCTTGAATCGGGGCTGGCCGACATTCCTGACCCCAGCATTACAGTCCCGGGTGATCATCGTACAAGGCACCAAATCTGCTCCTACCTGTTTCTTTACCTTACCAGTTCAACCCGCCCTAGAAAATGCTCAGTCTCCGTCTAGCCAAAGCTACTGCCACCGCAAGAACACAACTTCTTGCTGGGAGGCTCAGTTTTCACACATTTGGACCCATCTGTCAACGATTGCCAATCGATGGCTTGGGTGCAACACCAAGTCGTCTTTCGTCTGAAGAGCACAAGCCATATAGCATCGCTACCACCTGCCAACATGATGCGGCCCGGGAAACTCAAGCCAGGCCACGAAGGATCGTGGTGGGGATCACAGGCGCTACTGGAACCGTATTCGCTATTCGAATCCTCAGCATTCTACGCCAGCTTGGTATTGAGACTCACCTCGTCATTAGCAAGTGGGCTCTGGCTACAATGAAGTATGAAACATCCCTAAGCGAGGTCGAAATTCGCGGCATGGCCAGCAGAACATACACTGCCAAAGATGTCTCGGCTAGCATAGCGTCTGGGTCTTTTCAGCACGACGGCATGATCATCGTACCGTGCAGCATGAAAACTCTGGCTGCGATCCGCTCCGGCTTCTGCGATGATCTAATTTCCCGAGCTGCCGATGTTAGTTTGAAGGAAAATCGTACGCTGATCCTGGCTGTTCGGGAAACTCCTCTTAGCGACGTCCACCTTGACAACATGTTATTCTTGCGACGCGCTGGTGCCGTCATCTTCCCGCCAGTCCCGGCTTTCTACACGAGACCTAAAGGGATCCAAGATATCATTGACCAAACTGCTGGGAGAATGTTGGACTCTCTGGGCATTTTCACTGAAGGGTTTTCACGTTGGGAAGGATTCCAGACGAGTTCATCGCAGGCGCGTCCGATAGTGAGAGGTATAGCAGACGCCCAATAAACGAAGAGCATGGGACGGAGAGATAACACATCCTGTAAATTGACAACAAGTAATAATACCAACGCCGAACATGGATTCCCCTCACACAGTGGCACTAGAAAATACTCTCCGAGAACATATTATAGGCATCCCCAATCGGCCATTGAAGTCGGAGTGAGTCGGTCCAACTTGGCCTCGGCTGTATCTCGATATCTGAAGTGGTGGGGAAAACCCCCCCAACCCCCCCCGTGGTGTCGCGTATGGTGAAGGGCGAGGTGAATGATGGGCAGAACTGTGAAGGTTGGGAGAGGGTTATGTTTTGTGTGGTTCTAGTCGTGCTTCTCTGAGCAGACTCCGGCTCGTTAGGCTTTGAACCTCCTGTTGCGTTGCTAGAATTCGTCCCCTTGTCGAGTCCCAAGTTCATCAAGATTCCCCTCATCTCATATAACCTCTTTGACAGTCTCCGCGCTGCCCTTGACGACTTGACGTAGTTATTCGTCAGAGTGACCGCCATTTCGAAACTTCGACTGAGTGAATCGAGGAGGTCTGGAGATAGAGTGGGCAGTAAATCGGTCTTATGTTGCTCAATAAACGCTATGACTAGAAAAGCAAGTGCTGTCGCAGACGCCAATAGATGTTGGTAGTTTGGATGTTGTTTACGGTAAATATCAGTGGTGGTATCGAGGGTGTAGAGAACGTTAACGACTTTGAATACCAGTTCCGTCGCAGGTCGGATATGTTTAGTAATTTTACCGGGGTCAGACTCTGAGAAGAAGAAGAACGGCTTGAGCAGCAGACTACGAACGGACTCAGCCCTGAGGTTCAGAAGAATTGACCATGTGGGAGGCTTCGTCGACGGTTCGGTATGCCACTTGTCAGACTGTGAGAGTGTGCGCTCCCCAACAGCCTTCTTCCTCCACTGCTCGATTTGAAAGTCCATTAGCTCAAAAGCTTCATCATCACTATACCCTTCTCCTTTGGCCGCTTGTGCGATAGGCTCACTGAACTTGTCGCTGATAAGGATAAAGGCACGCATGGCCTTCACATGGGGGTTCTTGATCTGTTACAGATTAGCACGTGATGGCTTGTGACTTGTGAGAACATAGGTTCACTTACACAAGACATTGGAATTGAGCCGAAGCTGGAATTGTTGAAATGCGTCGGAAGCCCAGTTGCAGAGCTCCATTGGCGATCGATAATGACGATGCAGCTAATCAAAGTCCAAGCTTCTTCTCTCTGGGTGTTCGACTCCAGCAAGTGTTCGGACACTTCACCATTGTGAAACCCCAGCTCCATCAACATATGGCCAGCAAGTCCACACATGCGCCAGGCGGAGCGTGGCATATCCTGGAAAAACTCATATAAGCCCTAGACTTTGAGTTAGTAAGGTGATGGCCGGGTAGACGGGTTGGTGGGTACGCGAGCATACGTTAAGCAGGACCATGGTGACATGCCTAATGCTATGGGGAGCTGTACCGAGTTTCGAATTGACGGCATCTTGAAAACAGTGTCGGAGAAGAATTTCGACAGAAGAACTCTCGGGATTAGAATCGGCTCGGAGGGCTATGGCCAAGGCCAAGTTCAAAATGAGAAGGTTATCGTCTGAGGCAGCTCCTGCTTTTCCAGCAGAAACATCCCAAACAGCAGACTCTGGGTCTGCATAGCAAGACCGTGCTCGGGCAATAGTCTCGTCAAGGTCGATCAGGGGATGAAGGTCGCCTACAACCTCTTGATACACATGCAAAAGCCGAATTGCTTCTTGTAGATCCAAAAAGGATCGGAACTGGAGTAGTCGTCTGAGAGACTCGCGGTCAAGGAGCCGAGGTGGCATTGCAGGACTAGGGGCGTCGGTTACCTCGTCCTCATCCGAAGCATCTCCATCAATGGTGGCCAGCTGAAATTGGCGTTGCTGGAGTGGGGCGCCCGGAAAGCTGTTTCGACGGAGTTTCAACTGGGCCACGTTTAAGCTGTAGTCCGGACTTGTCGGCCCATAGAAGTGCTGCGCTGAATCACGCGGCTGCAGCTTGGCCGGGTTTGTGTTATCCTGGCCGGAACCGGCGTCACTGATGAGAGTATTGATGAAGTTCTCGTCGCCGCTACAATCAGCTACCATGGTTGGTGATGGTGAGTCAAGCTGGACTTGTGTAGGTGGGTGTATTTGGGATGTCAGAGTGTTCAACTGCTCCTGGAGAGTGGATAACATCTCCACGATGGCATCCCGGTTGCTGTAGCGGTTTCAAGTCAGCTAGAGAGTAGCGCATGTGTGTCCATTTTGGCATACTATGATGTAGCTGAGCTGTGTCGACGATTATCAGACTTTCCAGTCTCCTGGTCCGCGGCGACAGTCGTCGGTTGCCAACCTTCGGGTGCCAAGCTGCTGCTGTAGCTACAGCCTTGTCCTCTACCTGAGCAATGACCGCACGGCTGTCGTCCATCACACTTCCCTTTGCGGCGTCTGCAGGCATCACAGGCTCGTAGGGCATACGGAGCTCTCCGCTTGGCCATCTCCCCATTCTGAGTGCCTGACCGTTTGTGCACCCTGTTTTCTTTTGCCTGAACCATGGTACCCTTGTACACTGGCGGAGAAGAATGGAGCGACGAGAAGGAGAAGTTCGGAATGACGGTACAATACTTCGTAAGTGAAGAGTCGGATGACAATGTCGGGAGACAATGAGGCAGCCGTTAGAGCGGGACCCCATTTAATATCGGCACCGGACCGGGGGGACGCCGGGAGGAGCCCCGTTACGCTAAAGTGCGGGGGAAAAGATAAGAGGTAAAACTAAGCTGAAACTCGTCTCATTGGGTGAACCGTATCCCCCCCTGGACACTTTATCTCCCCCTCCTTGAAACATTCGGATAAGCACTATTAGCGAGTCGTTCGTTCTAGAGTACCAGCTCGAAATGCTTTGTTAATAATCGTACGCGTTTAAGATCTCTTAGATGAACTAAATACTTAGGAAATCTAAGCTTTAAGTCAACCTAGACTACACTAAGTGGTTGCGTTACAAGCCAAGTTACAATATGTGTGAGTGGGTAGTGTTAATGCAGGGTTAGGCAAGTGATTTCGGTCAGTCTGCGTTCATATGAGCCAATAGGGGCAAAACAATTCTAATCAGGTCCCTTTATCTACAAAAAGGAATACTCGGCAGTCTGCCTTATCTCTCGGATCCATGAATTGTGACCAAATATTGACTATTCTGTGGGTGGTAAATTCTCCCGGGCTCGGTGCCGTGATAGCTTGTTCCGATCGGAACTTCCGCTCATCCCACCCCTTGAGAACGCTGCCTTCCGTCATCTGCAAGTACACAGCTGAAGCGACATCTTGGGAGTGACTCGTCAGCAAATTGAGAGGAATTGTAAAAACCGCACGTGCGGCCTTGAACTGTTGCCCTCGATATTGGAGGACTATGCCCGGCCACCTATGCGGTCCCGGGCCTCCGGAAGGAGTACATCGTGACCGCAGATACCGGATGGGACATGGGTGTATCACAGATGGATGTCAACCGAACCGTAAGACGTGAAGTGTCAACTGTGTCTCCTATATTACGCCTGTAGGAATTCTGCCATTAAAATGTGTATTCTACCCACCCTTCCTGGCATAAGACTAAGCCTACCGCCTAAGTGCTAATCCTGCCTACATGAAGACCACCGGTGATTGCAATGTCTGCACCAGTGGTGTAGCTCGCGGCGTCGCTGAGTAGGTAGATCACAGCTCCGGTGAGATCATCACGCTTGCCCATGCGTTGCAAGGGCGGCTTTTTCTCAAAAACCTCGGCCATAGAAGGCTTCGCCTGTCGCACTTCCTGCGTCATTTCTGTGTCTATGAACCCGGGAGAGATGGTGTTGACACGGATTAGACTTGGAGCCAGCTCGACGGCTAGAGACTCCGACAGTGTCTTCACTGCGCCTTTGGTTGCACCGTACGCCGACATGTGGTGGAATGGAAGAACAGTGTGGGCGGTGATAGAGGAAACGAGGACGAGGCTTCCGCCACTGCCTTGTTTCTTCATCTGCTCAGCTGCAAGTTGTGCTGTGAAGTATGTTCCGATGACCTACAAGTCGAATTAGTCTGGAGTTGCTGCTAATGAACCTGCTAAGTTGAGACATACATTGACGTCGTGGATCCTTCGGGCCTCTGGCCAACTGGTTTCCTCAAATGGCTTCTCCAAAGCCAGGCCGGCACAGGTCACACACCCATGAAGGCTCCCCAACTCATCAATTGACTTTTGGAAGGCACCTTTCAGACCCTCTTCGTTCGTGACATCGACCTGGACGTATTGAGCCTTGACACTATACTGCTTTGAAAGGGCGGAAAAGTCCTGGCCTGGCTTATCTTTGATGTCCATGGCCACCACATTCCCCCCCATCTGGGCGATTGCATCAACTAGAGCAAAACCGATTCCTTGGGAACCCCCCGTCACGATGTAGTTTCGTGACGTTAAATCAAAGGCTCGTCGTACAGTTGCAAATGTTGTAGTGGCCATGTCTGTTTTCTTGCTCGGAGATGGAGAAATGAAGCTATGTGGTCCGGGAAGTTGAGGAACAATTAATTCTTTATCTACACAAATGCTCTTCGAGGATATCGGCATCAATATGAGGCCACCGGGAGTCCCATGCATGTACATACCAAGGAAGCTGACTATTCAGCATCTACGAGTCAAAGTCGGAACATCGGAACATTCCTGAAGTAAAAGAGGTTCCGAACTTACCGAGACTAGATAGTGCCGCTAGGTGGTTTCGGTCGGCAACTGAACGTGGTTGAACTTACACAGCCTGGCACATGATCTTGGTCCGGCTGATACTTTCGAGGACGGGGATAGATCGGAAGCCTTCGCCGCATCGGCGCATCCGATCATCACAAATCGCTGCTGATTAAGCCATTGATCAATAATTCCTTGCTTCCGACAGTCGTTCTTGTTACAAGATGGCATCATACTAAAGGAGAAAAGATGACCTCAAACAAGTGTTGAGGGTCAAAGAATGCATCAGCTCCAACGTGCACAACGAGACACATCATCATGGCTGTTCCCAAAGGTTGGAGACAACTCGACGTCGCTATCATCGGAGGTGGCATAGGCGGACAAGCTAGTGCCACTGCTCTCCGAAGGCAGGGTCACAAGGTCACCATTTACGAAAGGGCAGACTTCGCTGGTGAAGTCGGTGCCTCGATCTCTTGCGCTGCGAATGGCACTAGGTGGCTTGAGGAATGGGGCGTCAACATTGAACTCGGTGACCCTGTCATATTGAAGAAGCTCATTAGCCGTGACTGGAAGACGGGTGAACCCGTCAGCGTCTATGACCTGTCAGATTACAAGGAACGCTGGGGATACGTATGTTCCAACAGCTTGTCAACCCCCGACCTGATACTAACCTAGGAGCTACCCCGATAGGTCTACTACATGTTTCATCGTCAGTACATGCATACAATGCTCAAGGATAGTGCCAGTGGCGAAGGAGAGGGCCTTCCTGCCAAACTCGTTGTTAACCACAAGGTAAATGGTCCGGTTCCTAAGCTGATGTGTCCATTGATCTAACTGAGATCTTCTCAGGCTGAAAAGGTCAATCTTGAAACAGGCGAGGTAACCTTCTCCAACGGGAACAAGGTCAAGCACGACGTCATCATTGGTGCCGACGGTATCGGGTCGACAGTTCGTCAGGAGCTTGGCATCAAGGCAATCCGGAACCCAGCCACTTGCACCTGTCTGCACTCCAACGTGGACACTGAGAAGGCTGTCAAGCTTGGCCTGGTTGACTACTCGAAAAACAGCGCTATCGAGTACTGGGGTGGCTACAACACGCACTACAAGATTGTCCTGTCTCCTTGTAACGGTGGTCGCCTGTTGTCTTACTACTGCTTCTTCCCACGGGAAGCTAGTGATTTGGCACACCAGAGCTGGGACCAGGCGGCGACTGTTGAGGAGCTGCTGGCACCATATCCTGACCTCGATCGCCAGGTCTTCAAGCACCTGGAAATCAGCTACGAAGTACGCCCATGGCGGTTGTGGATCCATGAGCCCTACCAGCTGTGGCAGAAGGGCTTGGCTTGTATTTTGGGAGACGCAGCTCATCCGGTATCAATTCCATGTCCTGTATCGGCCAAGCGGCATCATGCTAACTAGTTTTCCAGATGATGCCCGATCAAAGTCAGGGCGCGTGCCAGGCCATTGAAGATGCCGCCGCTCTGGGTCTCGTATTCGGCAAAGACAACTTCAACGGCGATATTCGTGAGGCACTCGAAGTGTTTGAAGAGGTCCGGAAGCCGAGGGGAACAAAAGTTCAGGCAGCATCAGCTCGGGCCAGGGAGAATATCAACGAGCGTATTGGTGAGATGCATGCCGTATATCAGGTCTACGGGAGGAGATGCACTGACGGATCATAAGGCTTCTCGAGCAACACGGATACGACTGTCTATGCTGTGCAGAGTGAGGAAGATAAGCTCACTATCGATGAAATGAATCTGTAAGTATCTTTGTCTTTATAGCCCCCGAGGCAAACCTTACTGAATCACTCAAGTTATGACATGAAACTCCATGTCAAGGACGTGTTTGCCAAACATCGGCAGGGTGAAGCTTAGCTAGAGTGTAAAGGGCTTAGGTAGTGATAATGAACAAGATGATTCTGAATATTCTTTCGCAACATGAAGCAGTGATATCTTTATTAAATTAGAAGGAAGGTCAGCCTTGCATAAATTCGGTGCTCCAGACACACGACCCTGGATGTCTAAATGTAAATTCTTAAAGGTATTGTAGTTGATAATAGGACTAGGGCCCATGCTCGGATATAGCATATTAATATCTCTATTTGGTATAAGCCGTAGCAAACCAGTTGCACATTACTCGAGACAAGGCCAAGGTATAGGCAGGTTTAGTGGTTATTTATATATATATCTTGAGTTTTAGAGAAATTTTGACGATCAAACCTGTCACTAGCACATCGATAGATCTAGTGTCATGTATCTGCCTTACATGATTGATGGCTAAGACTGAACAGACGTAGCGGACCAACTGCCCAACATCCTTCGTATCTTGAGCTCACTAGCTATCCGATCCACTGCATCCATTCCGGCTCATCTATAACTCCAAGGTCTCTTCTCCTCTTCCTTGTTACTGCATCGCCATATATCTCGGCATCTGTAATCTCACGACCGCTCTTATTAATCTCTTTCAAGGTGGAGTGCCTCTGTTTCCAGCCTCCATACTGCCCGGGGCTGGTAATATAGCGGGCTCCGCCCTCGCCTTCGGATGCATAGTTGTCTGTGCTGTTCCGATATTTTCCTCCCAGAGCGCCAGTCTTGGGCAGAGGGGGGTAGAATGGCATCTCGTTGTTGATATCCTGGATTTGCAAACACTCCTTGAAGGCGACTCGGGGGAAGCTGGCAAAGAACTTGTCGTACTTCGGTTTCATTGCTTGCTTGAGTGACAAGATCTCATCTTTTCGGTGCCCGGGCTGCAGTAGTGTCCATGGCTGACGGCAAGTTCCTTGCTCGCATGACTTTGTGACCAGCAAAATCGCGTTCAGCCGATCCATCAGCCGAGAAGAAGCTTTGCTAGGGTTGATGGCGAGATTGTTCAACTCGTAAGGATCCTCGGCCGTGTTGTACAGCTCCGTCTCCCCAGTACACCAGTATGAGTAGAGCCAAGCTTCGTCATCCCCGACGATTCGAAGGGTCTTGTAACTGTTGTTCCGGAACGGGACGCCAAGCTCGGCAGCGTTAGGCGCCTCGACGATGCATAAACCCCAGAACTCCACGTTCAGTATCTCCTTGGCATTTCCGCCGCTGCTTTCCTTACCTGTTGAAGACTTTGGATTTTGCCACTGGTGCAAGAGGCTCTGACCGTCGAGAAATTCTGGCCACTTGTCCTGGGGAACTCCGGCGATGTCGAGAAAAGTCGGCGCGAGGTCAACGTGAGCGCCGGGAATCTTGGAGGTGACACCAGCTGGGACACCTGGTCCTCGGACCATCAGGGGGATGTTGGTATCCTCGGCGTAGAATAGAGCCTTGCCGGCAGGAATTCGATGATTACCAATATGGTACCCGTTGTCGGTCGTGAAAATGAAGTAGGTATTGTCCATGACTCCCTTGTCTTCAAGGAGAGCGATGACGTCCTCCATCATCTCATCAACTCCCTGTAAAGCGCGGATGCGCTGACGGAAACTGTGATCTGCGTAGGCTTGCACTGTGTCGTTCATCAGAGGCAGGGTTGAGAGCCAGCTTCCCTTGTTCTTCTGGTACTCGTCCGCGGGGTTCCAATTCCTCCCTCGGGGGGCAGTGACATCCTTGAAGTCCTGGGCATGACGGGACAGTGGAATGGCTTGCCGCTTTTCGTTTTCCACGTGAGGTGCCGAGGGGGCTAGAACGAGGAGGAAAGGTTTATCTTGAGTTGTGAGGTACTCAACACGATCGAGACTGTAATGTGTGACTATTCTGTTCCATGAACACGTGGGGGTATCTGATGAAAACGTACGCCTTGGCTCGGATCACGTCTGCCTGATGGTAACCCTCGTAGTATATGGGTCGTTGACCGTTTAAAGACATGACGGGAGTGTTGAAGACATATGTATAAGGATCAATCTTGTTTTGATAGTTAGGTTGCTTGAAGCCTAATGTCATAATTTTGGTGAAGCTTACTAGAGCATCGACGCGATCCCAACCTTTAGGGGTGATGTTGTAGTTCTTTTGACTATAGCCGTTCAAGAACTTTCCGATGTCTATAACGCACCCCGTAGGAATTAGTTCTGCAAAGCCGGCTCAGTGGCGGATGATACTCACACTCAACCCGGTAACCGGCATCCCGCATCCAGAACGGAAGATAGTTAGTATCTTGACCACTGAGATGAAACTTGTCATAGTTTCCGCCGGGGGCATTGACATGAGTGACGTTAGTGTTATGAACCATCTGCCCTCGCATGAGCGATGTGCGGCTGGGGCAACAGTTGGCGGTAGTGGCATAATGGTTGATGAATTCGGTGCCCTTGGCCTTAACTTCACGTTGCAGCACAGACTGGTAGTCCATCGAGCCCAGTCGTCGGTCCTGGTCGTCGGTCATAACCAGGATGATGTTGGCTTGCTTCTTGGACGGATTATGCGCCAGCCCTAAGGCTACAAGGCCCAGGGTGAGCGCCGAAGACACGCCAGTCGTTCGCATAGTGTCGGTGTCCAGATGTTATTGCCCAATAACAAAAGTGCTTGCCTGAAGAAATTGAACCCGAATCTGCTGGGTGACAAGCCAGTATTTATACCCGGCTACAATCACCCGATGATGAACTAATAGTCCATTTTAACCTCTAGCTGTCATGTCATTGACATCAGTTTCAGTAGCTCCATTATTGCCCATAGGCCAATGATCTTTGGGAATGCCAAGGAAAATTAGCCAAGGTGAGCAATGTGCGGGGATAATCCCGAGGTCCGATATTAGCAATCCTTGAATCCGGGGTCGGTAATCGGGGTTCAATGGCGCGGGCGCAAAATCAAGGTCGTTGCAAATCATCACCCTTTCCAGTAAAGCACAGCACCATTGGCTTGTCTGCGGCTTGATGGAGAGCACATAATATGGGAGCTCGGAGGAGGA
This sequence comes from Fusarium ambrosium, assembly GCA_003947045.1. Taxonomy (NCBI): domain Eukaryota; kingdom Fungi; phylum Ascomycota; class Sordariomycetes; order Hypocreales; family Nectriaceae; genus Fusarium; species Fusarium ambrosium. The sequence continues at coordinate 44,985 of NIZV01000322.1, forward strand.
GCCGAGTCCCGGAGACTGGTCTTAGATCCGAGAATTGTACTGATGATGGATGGAAATACGGCAGTCGGACAAAACTCTCAATGAAGGGTTGCTTTGGAGGGCATTTTATCCTGACAAGGACAGTGTGGTCAATGGTCAAATGAGACCTCCTCGTCTCTCATTGTATTTCTATAGGTCGCAATTGGTCAGTTTAATATGACGCTTCCCCTATACGTTAGGTTTATTTTATAGAGATGATTACTACAAACATCTCAAGCGAATACTACACATCCCGAACAATTGTCTCAGAGCGAACAGCAACCAAGGAGATGTGGGGTCCCCGCGCGTTTCTCAGTCTTAGCGAAGTCAATTGCACACACCTGCGGATGTCGGGCGGAGAGCAAGGCTATTGGATCAGTTTCTTAGTCTAGCCCTTAACTGTTACGGGGCCCTCAGCTAATATTGAAAGGTCTACTTCTGTCCAAGGTCCAGTATGTGTAAGTAAATCACCATTCATTTCTGAATGTCAGGGATGTTGTCTTCTGGCTCAGTTATCCCATTCAGGACCGGGCTTCAACTATAATTAAGAATATATTTTCCACAGATTACCATCCAGTACCCCTCTGCCGATAAGACCCCTCTACTGATAAGCAAAAAAAAA
>NIZV01000323.1:0-45501 GCA_003947045.1 Fusarium ambrosium
ATAAAATTAATAAAAATACTCTAAGGTATTTATAATATTATAATATTTTATATACTTTATATAAAAATTATTTGCTATATTTATGATAAGTTAGTTAATACCCTCTACCGTTCTGGTGTCTCGCTTATTTCTTGACCCTCGTGTCTGGCCCCCGAATGCGGAGGTCTCCCCCCTGTTAGTTGCATGCCCGCGCAACTGAATGCATGCACACACCAAGAGGTACTTCCGATTCAGTGCTCGTTTTGGAGCGCTAATGTACATTGATGCGGGAGAAGCGGGCCTCTCAGCCACCTCTCACACAAATCTCGCTTTTGCCTTCGCTTTAGCTTCCGCGCACTCTCTCTCCCTCGGGGAAAAGCCCAACCTCCTCCATATGCCGACGCACAACTGGTACAACGCAGACAAGCCCTGCACCTTCAACACCAGAGCTTCACGGATAATACTTCCTAGGACCATGAGTGATGGATACGAATTAAAGAAATCATTCCACGTTGGGAGTGCCCATTACAGGCTTATAGCTGGCCCGCAAAAGAGCGTATATACACCTCGATCTAAAAGTACAAGTACATGAGAATTGATCTGATAATTGATCCTTGCTTAGCAAGACGTCCCAGATGGACAAGAAAATCTCAAGCACGTGCAAGTGCTTAAGCTGACAAATGAGAGCTTCAATAAGCTCGATAGTTTAGGAGACCGATCGTCGGGGAACTTTAACTGATTGGCAGAGATATCAAACTCCCCAACACCGTTCGCCTGCTCATTCATTTACCACGTAAACGCTTCCTCGATAAAGTCGATGCTAGATCGGTCCTGGCGGTTTCGCACAGCAAGGCGGACCTCGTCGCTGAGAGCACCGGGTCCACAAACGGTGACAACCATGGCACCAACTTGATGCTCCTGCTCCATAGCCAGCAGCGTGTTGATGTTTGGTCGTCCCGGGAACATCTGCACAGTCGACGAAGGGCTGTGAATTTCCTTGGTAGATCGTGGCTGACTGACGAAGAGCATGATACGGAGGATATCCCTCCTCTTCTCCATGCCCAGAATCTCAGTCATCCAGGGGCGGATCCACTCGAGATGCTCAGGGCTCTGGATTGTCCAGACGAGCAAGATTCTTCGAGTTGCCACAGTGCCCTCGTTGTATCCATTGACCAGGTGCTTGATGTAGGGAACAGGGTGGGTGACGCCCACTCCACCGGCGAAGAGAACCACGGTGCCGTAAGAGTCGAACGAGTGGTGGCCACCGTAGGGGCCTTCAGCGAAGCAGCTAGTCTCCAATCTTCCACCAGGGGCGACGAGAGCCTTCTGGTACAAGGTGTTGGTCATTCCGGTTCTGGCACGGATGATGAAGGAGACTCGCTGCTGCTGCATCGCCAGCAGATCCTGGTTCGTACTCGCCAACCTCTCATTCTTAGGGTCATCAACACCGTCATACCAGGCAACCGAGAAAGGGTGAGACTGCCACAAGCTGATCGATGGGATGTAGAGGTAGGCGTGTTGTCCAGGCTTGGCATTCCAGGGGCGGGCGAGAGTCATGGTCAAGCGAACAGCGTTTCCGGGGAGTGCTTCGATAACGGTCCTAGAGCGTGAGCCACCAACATGAGAGCGAATGATACGCCACAGACGCCAAGTTCGGTCGAAACTCCAAAGGGCGATGGCAGAATACAGGTAGCAGAGCCATCGGTAAAGAGAATCCTTGGCCACAAGGTGGTAGTACAGGCCAACAACGGCGGTGACAGCGACGAGGATGTGGAGAAGCTTGAAAGTCTCATAGAAGGCGTGTCGAAGCGGGCTGGAGGCCTGGATACCGAGGAAAACGAAGGCGCAGGTGGCCTGATAGGAGTAAGTAATTTGGTCAAGCTGTTTACAAACTGACATAGGTAGTTCGTTCTCACTCGTGGGGTCAACTCACGATGAATCCTGGGAGGATAAAAGCGCCTGAAGGAACGGTGAACGTCCAGCCTGATCCGGCATAGTAGGCAAGAGTGTGAGCAACGGCCTCAAGAATGACAATACGGCCGAACCAGCGGTGAATCAAGTTGTAAGTGTCAAACGAGATGTTCAAGAGCGGGATGAGAGGGTTGTTTCGTCCAGCTAGCAGGAAAAGGGGGACCTGAGATTCAGTCAGCCAGACTCCGGGCTGCCACACAAGCCAAGACCAATGATACATTGATCTAGATGCTTTATAGGCTTGACAAGAGGACTATACCATGTTGACAGTGGAGAGAACACCAGTTCGGTTGCGGATAACACCGGCAACCGCCGACATTTCGCCATCGAAGGGGATGTCGACAACACACCAGGCGACATTGGAGGCGAAATAGGCGATGAGGAAGAGAAGCTGGAAACGAGTAGGCAGAGTACCGACGTTGATAGCGCGGCTGAGTTGAATCTCGCGGTTGTGTCTCTTGCTAAGGACGGGGGCGTAGAGCATGTGGCGCTTGAGAGCGGAAACGTTGGGTGAAGGAATGGCAAAGTAGCGCTGCTTATCGTTGTGCAGGCAGGAAACATGTCGGGTGAGCTTGATGATGCGTTCGCAGACCTTCCAGATGATGACGGCGACCGAGACCGCACCGCAGACGATCATGAGATAGTCGGAGAGCTTCGCGTTGACGGCCTCGGCGGCATCCTTGGCGGCCTGCTGTTCGGGGCTGAGCTTGTAAGCTGCCCGGGGCAGCAAAGAGTTTCCGGCACTCATTGCGGCGAGAGGAGAGAAACGAAACGTAAGGAGAGGACGAAGTGAAACAACAAGGTGAAGAAACGAGGTGTAGAGAGAAATGGAAACCTCCCCGGGAGGAACGAAACGACGACGGCGGGCGAGGGGAGGAAAGAAGAGAAGAGAAGAAGAGAAGTCACGGCGGGAAAAGGAGCGTAAATAGGAAGTGAATGGATGGAAGCCCAGCTCCGAAGCAAACAATCCTAAGCCGTCTCTGGGAATGAACAGACGACGGATGAGTTTGGAAGAGATGCGGAGGTTTGCCGTGAGCAAGGGTCAAGAATTAAAAGCACGGGCAAGGCATGGGTATGGGTATTGAAGAAAAATATGGACCGTAAATAAATTCCCCAGCAATCATGGCACAAGCAGATCATGCCTGCCCTCATGTTGCATACCTCCAGCTGTGAGGACGCGTACTGGCAGTGTCATAGAGCCGCCTGCCTCACAGTGACAGCCCCTTGTTTTTCTTCTCTTGTGCTGGTTTCTCAGCTTGCCTTCGTCCCATCACACACACACACGCACGCACACGCAACCGGTAGCGCGGGACCCAGTTCCAGCTGGGGCCACCAACTCGGCCGGGCTCAGGGGTGGTTTCAAGATGTCCATCGAGAAAAAAATCAAGATTGCCTCTGCAGAGCTGGTCATTGGTCTGCCCAACCTCTGCCACCTTTCGCTCTCGCAGCTAGTCAGCGTCTACAGAAGCAGGGAGGGAAGGGCGCCGCCTCCGAGTGGCGGACGGACCTCCGACAGTGGCGGGGCGGGACGGGGTTCTGAAACAAGGGCACTCCCCGGCATCTGGGCGTTTGTGGCGCGTCCCTGGAGATGATGTTAAAATGCACCTCAATCTAAGCTGCTGCTTTGCTTCTGAGGTGGCCGAGGCCAACGGAGAAATTATCTCGAGCCCAGCACATACAGGTGTGGCCTGTGCGACAACTCAAGACGCATGCGCGTGCCGTGTTTGGGCGCTCTCCCATAGGTACTAAAACGAGCAACATGGGCCAATTGCAGATCCCGTCTCAGAGAATTGCTTCGCGAGCTTCACGGGGAACAGGAACGGCGGTTTCAAGTGGCTCCAGCCCCACAATGACAGATGCTGTCGTAACCAAGACTTTGGCCCCTGAGGCGAGGGGAATGCTGTCCAGTCAAGGCCTGAGACAGACACTGAGACGTGCAATGATTCGCGACGGCCAGACAAGCCTCAATTCAAACTTTGTTTTGATTATAATTGCCTTATCAAGCCACCCAGGGCATCCCAAGCTCGTCGTCGTCCCAGTCAAGCCCGGCCGGCAGATGCATGTTTTCATCTTGCTTCTCCGGCCTGCCCCTGCCGAGCTTTTCGGACCCGGCCCCTTGACGGGCCCGTGTGCTGCCCGCGCGCTTCATCACCTTTACGGTCGTTGTGCCTCCGCTTCTGCTGCTTTTGTTCCCACCGTTCGTGCTTCCTCTGGGATCCCCAGTACAGATCCCAATCCCCCGTGCTGGTAACCGGGCCTTGACCCCGTTGCAGCCCTCCATATGTGCGCAACCGCCAAGCTCATCCTCGCTGTCTTCCATGCCGTCCATATCCATGACCGTGGTTACGCTCGTATCATGCTCTTCGTCGTCGGTGATGCCCGCCTTGTCGTCATCGTCCTCATCCTCCTCGCTCTCCACCGAACTGCTTCTGTCGTATTTGGCACTGTTACTGTGGACGGACCCGTTCCATCTAGGGCCGTTGACCCGGCCTCTCGCATCTTGGTGTAGATCTGTGCCCCTTTGGCCTCTCGCTTCCCGTTTGTTCTGATGCTGTCTCGGCTCGCCTCCTATCTTTGGTTCAGGGCTGGGGAGCACCCATTCGCCAATGCCCTCTTCCCAGCGCCAGCCGGAAAACATAGTGGTCGTTTCGAGAGTGCCCTTGCCCGCCGCGGGAAGGCTCTCAGCAAAAGCAACATCTCGGAGGTCCTTTGTTTTCTGCGCCAAAACAAAAGCCCCATCCGATCTCAAACCGTCGTGAAACCAATCGGGAAGCCCAAGACCATCAACAGTTGCACATATCTCCGATAAGACATCGTGACACGCTAGTCCACATGCTCGTCCCCGATATTGCGCAACGAAGCAGGCCATCAGGAGAGTTTGTCGGTATTGCCATCGGGACGGCGTTCCGTTTCCAGCTGTCAGCAATCTGGCGCACTCCTGACTCGCCTGTTGTTTCGCTGTCAGATCGATGACATCGCTGTCGATCATGGCCGTAGCAATGAATCGTGCTAAAACGAGGGTAAAAAGGCCGTTGCTTCGAAACGCTCCACGACGCTTCTGTTGCTGGGCCACGCAACACTCCAGCACGTGCAACATCCGTCGAGCACCTTGTTTCCTCCGCGATCCTGGAGTGTCGCACCTCTCAGTACCTAGCGTCCACGCTGCCGCTGTCAGTGCAGCAAGGACGCTCACCAAAGTCTGCTCTTCCGGATTTTTCTCTGTTGTTTTCTTGCCCTCGTGCAACACTAGTTGATCGATGGCCGTACAGATAAAGTCGATGGCTGAGGGTGCTGGGCTGCTGCTGTTCAAGACCTCGATGCCTCGAGTCCAGACAACTTGAAATGCCCTTGATGTCAACCAACCCAGTGATAACTTTTTAGTGCGGACAAGACTTGAGAGGCACTCAAAGGCTGCACCGAACGTGCGTTGGCTATGCAGGCTCTTAACTATAACACCCAGTGGCTGAACTGTATTGCTTTCCACAAGAGTGCTTGATGAGCTGCGAGGCGCCGCCAAAGGGCAATCAAGGCTTGATACGAGCCGGGCCGCTTCGTCGCTGGACTCGAGACTTATGCAAAGCTCAGCCAGCAGTCGTACAAAGGGAGGCTCAAATAATCCCTCTGACACTGCTCCCGCCAGGAGAGACAAGGCATGTGCCCGGACGACCAGTTTCAACGGCTTCCAGCCGAGACCTGTAGCACCAAAGCCCTCAAGTTGTCCATAGAGCTCTGTTGATGCCTTGGATGAATCCCATTTGAACCTTGTGCCTTCTTCCTCCGCGATCTGCTCGTCCCAGGCCTCTATAGCGGCTAAAGCAGCTGGAACCTTCCGGAGACACATGCCTAGAAGTGATTTGGGATGAGTAATATGCGATAGCGGGTCGGTCGATCGAAGTAAATTGTTCATCCATCCAAAAATGGCCTCGTAGATTCGAAATTGGCTCTCAGGGACAATTCGGCGGAGGGATTGCAAGTCGGCAACAAGAGATGACGAGGATGGGTTCGCCGATTCGGACTTGGTAGGCAACGGCTGAGATGTTGTTGACTGCTCACGAAACTTCCGTAGCAACGGCGTAGGGAAGTCAACCCGTCCCTCCCCTGGCGATGAGCGGTCGATCTTCATGGCGCCAAGAGTGCGGACGGAACGGGGAGGCGTACATAGTTCTGCTGTTGAGGGCTTTGTCTGAGCCGGAGCCGAACGACGTCGTCCATACGTGTAGCGTACTCGTTTTCGGTCTCTCGTGGTATCGTCATCGGTGTTGGGTCGTTTCGATCGAGTGCTTGTTGTCCGTTGTTTGGCTTCATCGACAAGCTTTCGTAGGGCTACCAGGCGACACTGAAGTTGACGTAGGAGCCGTTGACATCGTGCCGCAGTCCAAAGTTGAGTCTTGTCCCCTCTTGAGCCTCCAGCCATGATGCGATGGGCTGACGGCGAGGGGACAGTAAGGACTGGTTCGTCCATTCTGATATGCCAATATCCTGATGAACAGAAACTTGTAGGTAATAGCAAGAGATTTATGATTACAAGGTGAATAGAAGGTTCTTTAACAGGATAAAAAGCAGTTGATGATGAACCCCAGATAGAGAATGAGTGCTATCATGAGTTGTTGTGGGTGGGACGAAGAACTGTGGTCATGGCCAGTATCCATGTTTACTTTCTTCCGTTCCTGGACTAGCGCTACCGAGAAGCATCTGGGGATCCAGCCGCCGGCCTCGGTGGATGCGCCGGCGCGGGCCCTACCCAGGTGTACCCGAATTGTACCTTGGATACCCGCAGAATGGCTAACAAAACAGAGGTATTTTTTCTGTCGCGTGCCCAATATCCGGGTACTCCCAGAGTCCGGACTGTAATGCCGGGGCATTGCCGCCGCACCACAACTCCAATAGCCGTCAATTTTTTTTTTCCTCCTCCCCTTCGTCCCGTCGTCACTCCATCTTTGTATTTGCACCGACGAACAACGTCGTTTCAATTGTTTCCCTCTTCTGCCAGTGCATATCCCATGCCTGGTTTCCCCCCTCCTTCACCTCGTTCCATCTTCCCCTTGTCCGTTTAATTTCTCCTACCCCTCCATTTTTCAACATGGCTTCCGACCCTACTCCTCCCCCTCCCGCGCACGGTACGTATTTGATGCACAAACTAGACCGCCCTTGTCAATGCCTGTCAAGTCCGGGGTCTTGTTAAGTCCTGGGTTTGCTAATTGAACATGCTCTCGGTTCTGCTATTGCTTTGCCTTTTGCCATTGCTGCTTTTGTCGTAAGCGGGGAGCTAATTCGTCTTGCAGTGGACGCGTCCGAGGAGGCCGAGAACACCATGGCGGCCGAAGCTCCAGACGTCGATGCCGGCGCCGAAGGTACCTTGCCTTGTGCCTCTTAATGACGATTAGAACGACATGTCTAATATGTCTACAGCTTTATTAACTCTCACCATCATCCTGCCCGACGCCAAGGCCAGCAAGATGCAGATCATGGTCCGTCATTCGACTTAACAGGACCCCTCCACAACCCCCCGCTCACCAAGATATTCAGGTGTCGTCTCAAGAACAGGTTCATGAGGTTCGCCAGTCCATCATCGACCTCCCGTCCGCCTTCCAATACACATGCTTCCACCTCGAGTTCAACGGCGAGAAGATCAACGACTTCATTCCCCTCGCCGAGATTTCTGACCTAGGCGCAACTCCCGCGTTCCACGTCGTTCAGGACCCATACACCGAAAAAGAGGCTCGCATCCACCTTGTGCGCATTCGGGAGCTCATTGGTGCTGCTGGTGACCGATCAGACACAACCCAAGGGCTGCTTCCCGGCCTGTCCCTCTTCGAGAACGTCGCCAGCGAGGCCCAGGGCAGCAGCGAGGAGTCTGCTGAGGAGCTGCCTATCAAGGACTACGACTTCCAGGCCGTGCCCTCACTTACAAGCTTGGTTCCCCAGCCCACCGAGCCAGCTCCCAAGACGGTGAAACAGATCGCTCTGTCTTCCTGGAACCCCCCTCCTCCTCACCTGCGACAGCGAGGTCACTTGCTCTACCTTGTCGTCACCACTACCGAGGGTGAGCAATATCAGATCACCTCCCACGTCTCCGGCTTCTTCGTCAACAAGTCTTCCAACGCCAAGTTTGACCCCTTCCCTCGGCCAGCGCCCAAGGGCCAGTCCGCTCACTCGCTACTGAGCTTGATCGATCTTATCTCACCTTCTTTCTCCAATACCTTTATCCAGCTCCAGGAGTACAACAACCTGCGAGACCCTCTTGCAACCTTCCAGATTACCAACGCCATCCCGGCAGCTCCTTGGGTGGTGCCTTCACCCAGCTCATCCCTGTGCACACATCTCCCCGATCCTACGCGATCTCAAGAGACGTATCTGCTTGCTGGTGTCGAGAACACCGACACTCTTCGCGATTGGAACGAGGAGTTCCAGTCGGCCAAGGAGCTTCCTCGTGAGACTGTGCAGGACAGAGTCTTCCGTGAGCGTCTGATCTCGAAGCTTTTTGCCGACTACAACGATGCTGCCACTCGTGGCGCTGTCATGGTTGCCCGTGGCGAGATTGCTCCCCTAAACCCCACGGAGTGCAAGGACGCTCAGATCTTTGTCTACAACAACATTTTCTTCTCCTTTGGTGCTGATGGTGTAGGTACTTTCACTTCCGAGGGAGGTGATGAAGCTGCTCGAGTCGCCACCGGCAAGGATGTTGCCGGCGTCAAGCTTGTTAACCAGCTCGACATTGAGGGACTCTTCACTCCCGCCACCGTGGTTGTCGACTATGTCGGAAAGCGAATTGTTGGACAGAGCATTGTGCCCGGAATCTTCAAGCAGCGCGAGCCCGGTGAGAACCAGATCGATTATGGTGCGGTGGACGGAAAGGATATTGTCGCTGCCGACGAGCGATTCGCCCCTGGTTTTGCCCAGCTTTCCAAGGCGCTCAAGGTCAAGAAGCACCCTGTTTGGGACAAGGAGGGCAAGCGATTTGACCTAGAGGCTAGCGTGGAGACCAAGGGTTTGATGGGTACCGATGGCCGCAAGTACGTGCTAGATCTCTACCGCATCAGCCCTCTCGATATTGCTTGGCTTGACGAGGATGGTCTCCCTGAGGATGGTGACGCCTACCCTCACCGTATGACTGTCCTGCGACCTGAGCTTGTCGACTCTTTTGGACGATACAAGATGAAGCAGTGGGTGGACAACGAACTCGCTCGTCGGGCCGAGGAGAAGAAGCAAGCGGAAGAAACCAAGGAGGGCAAGGAAGAGAAGGATGGTGAAGAGGAGGAAGAAAAGGAAGAAAAGGAAGAAACGGAAGAGAAGGAAGAGAAGGAAGAGAAGGAAGAAAAGGAAGAAAAGGAAGAAAAGGAAGAAAAGGAAGGCGAGGACGAGGCTTCCAAGGCCGAGAAGAACCTGCCTGATCTGTCCGACTTCAAGTTCTCGCTCAACCCCGATGCTTTCAGCGGCCAAGTGCCCCAGACCGAGGAGGAGAAGGCTGAATTTGCCGCTGATGAGGCGGAAGTCAGGGCAGCCGGCGCCTACCTGCGCGAGCAGGTTATCCCTGAGTTGCTCCGTGAGCTCTCCGATTCTGATATCAGCTTCCCCATGGACGGCCAGTCCCTGAGCCGACTCCTACACAAGCGTGGTATCAACGTGAGGTATCTGGGCAAGGTGGCCGAGCTCGCTAACGACGGCCGCCTGCGCTGCCTGCGCGAGATTTGCGTCCAGGATATGGTTGCTCGTGCTTTCAAGCACCTGTCTGCCGTGTACCTCCGCCATCTGCCTGTGCCTATCGTCCCAGCTTGCACTGCGCACCTCCTCAACTGTCTTCTTGGCCACAAGTTCAACTCCAAGCCTGTCGCTGAGATCGACCCTTCTCTGAGAACTCTCTACGCTGATGCTGATCTCTCTTTTGAGAAGGTCACTCCTGAGAGCCTTCGGGAAGATATTGAGGAGCAGATCCTCAAGCGCTTCCGATATGAGCTTGACGAGGACTGGCACAACCAGTTCCGCCCTGTTCAGCTCCTCCGTGAGGTGTGCCTGAAGATCGGTATTCAGGTCCAGGCCAAGGACTACGCTTTCAGCCCTAAGGCCGCGGCTACCACCCCTGCCTCAGCTCCCAAGGCCGCCCAGCCTGCCGCCAACGGCCAGGCCAACGGCGAGCCCAGCAAGAAGAAGAAGAAGAACAAGGCTCGTGACGCTTCTCCTCCCGAGGCTGCTCCTACCGCCAACGTCCACACCTTCAGCGTTGACGACGTTGTTGATCTGGTCCCTCTGATCAAGGACTCTTGCCCTCGCAGCGCCCTTGCCGAGGAGGCTCTCGAGGCCGGCCGTATCTCTATCCTCCAAAACCAGAAGAAGCTTGGCCAGGAGCTCTTGCTGGAGTCTCTGTCCCTGCATGAGCAGATCTACGGAATCCTGCACCCTGAGGTGGCTCGCGTCTACAACAGCCTTTCCATGCTGTATTACCAGCTTGACGACAAGGAGGCTGCTGTCGAGCTTGCCCGCAAGGCTATCATCGTTGCCGAGCGAACTGTCGGTGTTGACTCGGCTGAGACCCTTCTCAACTACCTCAACCTGAGCCTGTTCCTTCACCAGGTTGGCGACAGCAAGGGCGCTCTGGTGTACTCCAAGCACGCCCTCAAGATGTGGAAGGTCATCTATGGCCCTGGCCACCCCGACTCTATTACCACCATCAACAACGCCGCCGTGATGCTGCAGCATCTCAAGGCCTACCACGAGTCCAGGCTCTGGTTCGAGGAGTCGCTCCGAGTGTGCGAGTCTGTCTTTGGCAAGCAGTCAGTCAACTCCGCCACTCTGCTCTTCCAGCTGGCACAGGCTCTTGCCCTTGACCGCGACTCTAAGGGAGCCGTCAACCGCATGCGCGAGTCCTACAACGTCTTCCTTGCCGAGCTCGGACCTGAGGACAAGAACACCAAGGAGGCCGAGAGCTGGCTGGAGCAGCTGACCCAGAACGCTGTCTCCATCGCCAAGCATGCCAAGGACGTTGCTGCTCGCCGACTCCGATCCGGAATCCGATTCAACGCAACCGCCTCTCAGGCCCAGGCGCAAAATGCTGCGGCCCCCGGACGCCCAGGCCCAGGCGCGCAGGTTGACTCCCGCAGCATTGATGAACTCATCAAGTTCATCGAGGGAGGCGAGCAGGGAGCTAAGAGCTCCAAGAAGCGACCTAGCCGTGGAAACCCTAAGAGACGAGGCCAGGCTGGTGCCCGATAAAGGTCACGCACGACTGTTTACGAAGATCTCTATGATGCTCCGTGTGGCTGAGATATTGGCTCGCCGCTGTGTACAAGTAGATAGGATGGGCGGGAAAGGAAAAACGAAAAAAGGCATTCTGTATATTGTGGTAGTTGGCCGGTATGGATACGGAAAATGGACCTTTGTGGTGGGCATGGGATGGCGGATGGACGGCGGCGTGGTCAAACATACTTGCATCTCGAGGCGCGGTTCCAACTTATGTATATATGACAAAAAAAAAGGCTCTAGGCCACTGGGCGAGGACGATCTTCACTCTTACAAATGGCGATATTCAACTCTGGGCGTGGTTTGCCCGTTCTTTTTTGCATACCAACAACTCTCACTACGAATTCGTGAGTGGACCCATATTGGCAGCATCCATGCATTGTGAGCAATACGCCAGTCCACCTAACTCAAATCCCTGACCCAGCATGTATTCATCATTGCATTCCATTCGTCTCCGTGACACATTCTCGGTACGCCAGAAATCAGGGACTACCTTGCAGTAGGCCGGCAGCTCAAAATGTACATGGTTCAAAGACCAGCTCCGACCCCTTCCCGTTATACAAAAAACCAACAAGACCCAGTTATGAACATTTTACATACGCCCTTCCAGAATGGATGCGCCTCTCCCGACAGGTGCGTGGTAAGAACCAATACTCTGAAACCCCCTAGAAACATCCTGTTAGCTTGAGATGGGGAGGACATTGAGCACTTCGAAACGTACTTGCTAAGATCAAACCCTCCTTCCTCCTCAACTTCAGCCGGTTCGGTAACCGGATGTGGGCTAGACCTTTGGCGCCGCGATGGGCTACTTGGCGGAGACTTGTTTCCACGGGGAGGGCTACTACTTTGTGGTGGCAGATCACCACCAGCCTTTGTAGGACTTATGTCATAACCCCCAAGCGGCTTCAATGGGGTGCTGCCAATGTCTGCGTACTTCCAGAAAGGTGCTGGTGAACTTGTCGGCATGTGCTGGCTCGGTCGTTGTGCTGTGCTTGGAGGTGCGAGTTTGGGGTGGACTCTTGGAGGTGCTGGTGTGACAAAGGATCCCCCATCTTCTTGATACGAAGATGTGAGCGTGGGTGATTGAGGTTGGTATACTGAGAATGAAGAATCCCTTCCGGGAGTCTTTCTGGGGCGAGGGAGTGGACTTCCGTCGATGGTCAGAGTGGCATTTCTCCCAAATGATCGATCGGATGGCCGGTCTGGAGTCGATTGTGCGATTGGTAGCGACGATCTTGGAGGTGGTGATGCTGGGGGTGAGGCTCTTCGCTTGCGAGCAGAAGGAGGCTCTCTTGATGCCATATCCCTAGGACCATGGGTAATGTAGGCGAGCTGGCTGGGGGACGAGGGCGCAGACGATCCACGATGGCCGCCGCGACCAACACGATAGGCATTCCGCACCATCTCCTCTCTAACTTCTGGGACAATTTGCCATTTCATGCCCTTGCCCGGCTCGTCAGTAGACCTGGCCACCTTGTCGAACGCCTTATTCAGAGACAAGTTGTGTCGGATCGAGTTCTGGAACTAGTCAGCAACTGAATGAGGGGTAGGACCTTAGGACAGTTCTCACCTGCCAACCCGCAGCCTGCTGGTGACGATAGTAAGCGTAAGTGTTTGTAATGTATGTGTAGATGCCATTCAAATTCAGCTTCCCGTCAGGCGCATTCAGGATGGCTTGCGTTATCATCTGAGCGTAGCTGTATTGTGGCTTAATGTGCTGATTCTCGTCCTGACTTAGGTCTACTCCGTTGGCCCCGATCATTACGGCCGGAGTACTTGCAGCTGGTGATTTCGAATGGCTTTGAGCTGACGGTGGCGTGCCTGGGCGCTTGTATTCCGGCGGGGCCGGTGCGATGAGGGGTTGCCGGCGTGATGATCGCGACTGGGGTGAGTCTGCACTGAGGCCAGCGCGTTGGAGGAAGACAGGGTGGACGTTGAGGGGTGAGATCTCGGTAGGAAGAACGAACATCATCTCGACGTTGCCAATCTCGATGACTTCTCCGCTCGTAAGAGGGTGGGCGTGGCCAGCCTTGAGCGGTTGGTTGTCCACCTTGGCACCGTTGCGGCCTTTGACACGGAGGAACCATCTCTCATCCTTAGACTCGAAAGAGATGGTAGCGTGTTCACGCGACACCATCTTGCTAGGGCCCAGATCAATGTGTACTTGGTCATCGTCGTCGGCTCCGGAGGCGGCGGCGTGAGACGCATGCGAGGTTTCGGGTGCTCGGCCGATATTCACGACCAATTTGGTGATGTAAAAGGTCCAGTCCTGGGCAGTAACCTTGGCGTAGGCCTTGACTCCGTCCCCGTTGGCTTGGTGGATAGCATTTGCGTGGTCTTTGCTGGCCTGTACAGGCTGGTTCCGGAGGTGCTGTGCGATCTGGGACACCAGTTGGTCGCCGTCGGGCGCGGGGGGTTCTTCCTCTTCTTGGACCTGCATGAGAAGCTCAGTTGTCAGCGGGAGCGTGCGGGCAAGGCTGAGGCTGAGATCAAGGCAAGGCGCACACAGCCAAACAGACGTTTTTTACATACCTTCTTGCGACGCTTTGCTGGGCGGGTAGGTGAAGACTCTTGGATCTCGGCGGGTGAAGTGGCAGCTGCTTTACGCGGTTCGCGACGAGCCCTGGAGGCCCTCTTGGCCGAGGGCGGCATGGTGCAGAGGCCGCGAGGGTGCAACTGCGAAGAGAAGATGCGTGATGGACAAAGGACAGAGTTGAAAGACGCGGCCGACGACAGTTTTCTCCTTGTGCCTTCTTTCTCTCGCCCTTGAGGTCGGTATGGGGATGTGGGATGAGTCGTGTCGTCAATCAATGTATCGCCAACTATAGCAAATAAAATGCCCTTTAAAGTTCGTACCGCGTTTTCGCGTTGTACTTAGTGTCAGTAAGTGGCAGGGCCGTGACAGGGCAGGCGGGCTGGGATGTGGGTATCATGCCCCGATCCATCGCATACTCGGACCCCGCTCAGTGCATGTCGGCCACTCAGGGCACCACGGCAGCAGCAAGGTCAGCAGAGAATGAGGGCTGAGAGTGGCTGCATTTGCCTGTAAGGGGGCGCCAGTGCGGGCGAGCGTCAGCGGGAAAGCAGGCGGTTGGATGGTGCGCCAAGACTGATGTCTTACGTGCGTCTCAGGGGATCACTGTCTCTTAAGTGAATATCGCGAGATGATTTACCTGCGATGTGATGCAATACAATATTTTTTATCACAAGCCCAGCCTCGTGCATGTCACTCATTCATCGTGACTATTTAGGGCAAATTTTTAAGAGGAAAATAAACTCCAAGGGAGGCTCTCACTGCGCATGCATTGAGAAGTATTTATTTTTCAAGGAAATTGCCTGATCCGGTAGTTCCCTCTTCCACTTTAACAGCCCGGTACAAAGGCACACAAAATTCGAGGTCTGAGGTCCTGTACTCAGGAGTTGGACCCACTCTTCAAGCATTGGGATTCTGCCACCACCGCGTTTGTGCAGCCTCGCCGCGCCTCGTAATAGCCAGTCCGAAGCGACTCTCACCCAGAGTTGCTCAACCTCGCTGTCCTCTTCACACCACAACAAATACCCGCGATATCCTGTTTCTTAGGCCACCCCTTACCTCCTTCAACCAGCCATCGCCAGTATTCGTTTACATACCAGAGTCCCAGCGCCCTCGCCTGCACGGCGTCTCCCTTGCGCTACCCTTGGAGAGAGGCTTGAAGGAAGGCCTGGGCTGCAGCAGAGTACCGTACCGCTGCCTTCAAACACACCAGCTGAATCCCTCCCTCGACCACGCCTTGGCTTCCAAGCTCTTCGTCATCACGCCAACTTCGACCCCCGCTCCGATCGCTCCCACCCTGACGCTCCTCACCTCCGGTACCGAATTCGCCGACCTCGACAGGTGCTTCTTGCGCCTTCGCCAGAGTCATGACTACCGATCAAGCTTACGGCGTCACGCCGCCCATCTCAGCACAGCTCCCTACCGATGCAGAATTGCGGGCCACTGATGCTCTCCTTGAGGAGCTGAAGCGTCAGAAGACATTCGAGAGCCAAGCTGACACGGCCAAGAGGCAGGTTTTGATGGTCTTTTGCAAATTCTAGCATGGGGACTAACAAATATGGCTACAGAGAGGAAGTTCTCGCGTCGATCCAAACCATCTGCAACGCGTTTGTTCGCCGAGTCGCCGAAGAAAAAGAACCCAAAAACGATGTCCTCATCCGCAATGCGCGAGGCAAGGTCTTCACCTACGGCAGCTACCGACTTGGTGTTTACGGCCCCGGATCCGATATCGATACCCTCATCATTGCGCCCAAATACGTCACTCGGGACGACTACTTCAAATACTTCCCTGATCTGCTCGTTTCAATGGCCCCCAAAGATGCCATTACCGGCCTGGCTGTTGTGACGGACGCCTTCGTACCCATTATCAAGTTTGAGTACTCTGGCATAAGCATTGACTTGATTTTCTCTAGGATCATTCAGAAACAGCTCCCTCCCGAATTCTCGAATCTCAAGGACTCGGGCCTACTACGCGGGTTAGACGAGGCAGAGTTGCGATCGCTCAACGGCACACGAGTGACGGACGAAATCTTGACGTTGGTACCCGAGCAGAGGACCTTCAAGCTTGCGCTACGAGCCATCAAGCTCTGGGCACAGCGACGCGCCGTCTACGCCAACATCATGGGTTTCCCCGGTGGTGTAGCCTGGGCCATGCTTGTCGCACGTGTCTGCCAGCTCTATCCCAAAGCCACGCCATCCGTAATCGTCAACAAGTTCTTCCTTGTCATAAGCCAGTGGCGCTGGCCACAACCTGTGCTTCTCAAGCCCATCGAGAGTGGGCCACTTCCCGTCCGAGTCTGGAACCCAAGAGTAAGTCAAGAGTCTTGTCAGCAATGCCCGCAGGAGCCCATTTCTAACCCTATGTAGGTATACAAGGGAGATTCGTTTCATCTGATGCCTGTCATCACCCCGGCCTATCCCTCCATGTGTGCAACTTTCAATATCACTCGCTCCTCTATGAGAGTCATTAACAGAGAGCTTCAGCGGGCGCTTCAGATATCCGAAAGTATCATGGTGGGCAAGCGCCCTTGGAGTGATCTCTTCGTCAAGCACACGTTCTTCACACAGGGTTACAAGTACTACATCTCTGTGATTTCTTCGGCCAAGACCAAGGAAAGCCACAAGATCTGGTCAGGTTACGTTGAGTCCAAGGTACGAATGCTCGTACAAAAGCTGGAACAGCATCCGTCCATCGCGTTGGCCCATGCATTCAACAAAGGCTATGAGCGTCATCACCAGTGCCGTAGCGATACGGAAATTGCCGCTGTGCAAGACGGCAGCCTCGATTACTTGTGTACAGAGAAGACCGAGGTAACGCCCGTGGCCAAATCTGAACCAGCGGTAGCCGAACTGCCCATCAAGGCTGAACCTGAGGAGGACAACAAGCTCGTCAAAGCCGAACCCGAAACGGCTGAGAGTGACGGCGTCGCCAAGGTTGAAGATGTCAAGTCTGAACCCTCTGACGAAGTCAAGCCTGTGGCAACTGGTGTGACTGACGTCTATACAATGACTCACTACATCGGCCTTGAACTGAGCGGAGGTATGTTTAGAGCTTCTTTCTTGAGTTGCGGGAGTGCTAACTTTTCAGGTGCCAAATCTCTTGATCTATCTTATCAGGTCGAGGAGTTCAAGGAACTCTGCACCTCTTGGCAGAAGTACAAGGATGAATTGAAGACGATTGTGTCGATCGGCGTCCAGCACGTTCGAAAGTAAGTTGCGGCATGACACTCCAGATGCCAGCGCATCCTGGCTTGCTGACTCTGATACAGCTTCAACCTGCCAGATGACGTCTTTGAGGCTGGCGAGAAGAAGCCCCAAAGAAAGCCTGCGGGCGCTAAGGGCGCGGCAAACGGCAAGAAACGCGGACCTCCAGAGGTATTTGATTCTTGTCGACGCGATCCCCCCTCGATCGCCAAGATGCGTCGTCGTCGACGGCAAGGCCCCTCAAGCGATGGGACAAACTAATGAATCGATAGGAAAACCCCCCTCCCGCCAAGAGACAACAGGCCTCGGTTGCGGCCGCTGGCTGAGTATACCATCTCGCATCCCCAGAATGTCTCATTGACAGGTGTTGACTCGAAAGAAGTTGACTTAATTCTGTGTGGTCCACACAAACACACCCTCGAAATCCCGGCAAGTCCATAAAAGGCTTGGCATCATGGCTTTACGGGCCAATAAACATACTAACATAAAACAAAAAGAACAAAAAAAAGATAAGGGGGGAAAGACTTTCTCATCTTGACTGATCGATCTGCTTGGCTTGGAGGACTCGCAGGTGCAGTCACACATATCAACCCATTGCCGGTGGCATCACGTGAATGACAGGTTGAATAATTCACATTAATACCTATCTCAGCAGAGACACGTATCGCATACGTGCAAGGGGGGCAATTATCCTAGACGACAGTCATCTTGCGACGACATGACGAGTCCGGAGGGCGGCGTTCCGAGGGCTCTAGGCACCTCTTTTTGAAGCATTTGAGCAATTCCATATTTGCTCCTGTAACTAGGAAGATCGCTTTACTAGATCAATACAAGCGTGTTTGAGGCCTAATGGGCCTCATCAAACTCATTCATCAAGTGTCACGTCATGTTGCAAAGACCAGTGTGCATGAGTTGCATGATCCAACCTGAGATGATCCACGGTACGGATGCCAACCAAGGGCTACTTGCTCTAGGCAGCATAACTGTTGGTGGCCGTATCATGAGAGCATTCCCATGCGGCATTGTCATCCATATGGCAACATGCTCTCACAGATCGTCGTCATCCTCATCGCTGCCACTGAACCAACCTTCCTGGTAGGCGTCTGCAAGCTCAGCCAGTCCGTTACTCAAATCTTCCCGTTCGTTGAGCGCCACGAGCCGTGCCGATTCGGACCGCAATGTCCTGATCCGCTGTACCATGGAACTGTTGGTGGAAAGGGTGGTCTGCACACCGATGTTGGGCTCCCCCGCGGCTCGGGAATAGATTTGCGGGTAGGCATCCAACAGAGGGAATCGGAGAGACGAATCGTATCTAGGCGAGAAGAGTCAGCATAAGTCCTCTTGCGAGTCATACGAAGGAAGGGTACATACTTGCGAACAACGGGGTTGCCAATGATTGGGCGTTCACCCTGACCGAGATGTCCAGCTTCGTCCTGGTCTGCATTCTCCAGAGGATCCAGGTCTCGGCAGGACAAGATCGCACCAAATATGTGCTTATGCGTATCCCGCTGTTGAACATGCTGTCTATTCCACTGTCGTCCTACTTGGAAAAAGTCGACATCGATGCGGGTGTCATCGGGGGCATCTTTGGCGGTTGCCAGAGACATGTGCATACTCGCCAGGGGCTGGTTCCCCGCCGCGTTGAGACTCTCGGCCAAGTCATCTAGAGAAGCCGGTTGGTCGACAGATCCCTGTGATAGACGCGATGGCAGAGTAGCAGTCTCTATTCCCGCCGCCATAAGGGCAGATGTGTGCCATACCGAGCGGCGATCCATGGACACACCAGCCGACAAGCCATTTTCGGGCAGAGCCAATGGCACCAGAGTTGAGGCCTGAGTGCAGAGTTGTTCCACGCTGTGGGCCAAGTTGGCTAGTCGCAACTGGCGTTTAGCTCTGGGGATGTCGAGCAGGGGACTTTGCAGACCCCAGGTCCAGATACAGGACTTGGGGAACTCGTCTCGCAGCGACTCAAGATACGAGGATGAGAAGCCACCCCAAGCGTCGTCGATGGTGGTAAACACTTGGATCCCCTGCAGCCGGTCACATTCCTCTGCAAAGGGTCGAAAGTCGCGATCCACCAGCTCGTGCTCCTTGTCGAGGACCGAGAACAGTTCAGTGCCCATGGAGAAGCGCTCAAAGGGCATGGTTGTGGAGTTGAGCTCAAAGTCATAGAGCTGGACCAGAGACCGAGGATGAAAGAAGACGCGGGAGAAGTCGGACCAGTATCTCACGGTGGACGTCGTGAGTTGAGGAGGTTCTGTGCCTGCATCTAGACTTTGCTGGTAGGCGCTGGGGTCTATAGGCGCCTGCTTGTGGACGACAGACTGGCCTGACCTAGGAGCTGTAAGCCTTGGTCTTGCGTCTTCACCGGAGCATCAACTCACCATAGAGAGGCCGCATCAAGCTCCGACTCTGCCTCATAGAGGGCATTGATCTTGCGCAGAGAGCCAAAGCCGCCTTTGAGGTCATAAATGACTGTTCGTGGAAGAAATGTTTCAGAGCCATCAGCGCCTACGCCGGCTCTCCAATGAACATTATGGTCAATAGGCGATGTCTCGTCAGCTGAATACGTGAAATATGATTCCTAGCTTTGTGTTAGTGATGCTTCGTATCGGGGCTGAGATATTGTTCTTGCCTGGGCGTTCCAGAAGTGAGTGGCCGTATAGTTGCTCAGCTGGCCGAGCTGGAGACTGATAATCTCACGCATCGAAAATTGTCAATATGAAGATTGGGATGAAATGAATAAGTATATCTCATGCAAAAGGGATTGGAAATGAAAGGACGAAGGGACAAATGTTGCCACTATGCACAACTCATAAACTCAATAATCAAGCATTTTCACATGATGTTTCCATAATCTTACCCTACACAAACACATTTAGGTGGGTGGGAAAATACAACATTTTGCTAGCTTATCTAATCATGTCACCAGCTTCAAAGCACTGCGATGGTCTAGATGAGAGTAATGAGAGTGTCAATCAACAGGTTATCGCAGTGATTTTCTCCTCATAAAACATATGGCTTGAAGGGTTCTCTCCAAGACATGATCACTGAATTCAACATGGTCGGTCAAGGGAGGCACATTATGTCATTATCATTGGAGAGGTGGCACACTTACACCACCTCGGATATCACGAGACTCAAAAGCAACAACTCACCTCACACAACGAACGACCTATCTACGTCTCTCGTCCACGAATCACTCTCACAAAACGAATAGAAGCATACGCACATAACCATAACAGGAGAAATGTCCCAGACTACCCCAGCAGATAGTAATACCGGCAACACCGGATTCTGGAAGGAGCTCGAGTCTTGGAAGACGCCCGAAACCAAAGAAGTCGGTCCTCCTGTCGAGGTCGGATCCAAAGCGCCTTGGATGGCCGAGCTCCGTCTCCCAGATGGAAAACCTACTCTAGTCGTCTTCCTTCGTCACTGCGGATGTCCTTGTATGTGTATTCCTGATCTCAAACCTATACCCGCTCGTATCCACAGCTCAGCGCTCACCATCAGTCAGTCGCCGAAAAAACCTTCAAGTCTCTCGCGGCCCTCTCAGACGCACACCCCCACGTCCACTGCATCGCAGTCTCCCACTCCTCAGCAGAAGCCACAGATCACTGGCTTCCCCAGATCGGCGGCACCTGGTCCGTGGACGTGGTCATCGACGAGGGCCGCGACATTTACGCCAAATGGGGTCTCGGCATCTCCTCGACATGGCACGCCGTGAACCCCGTCACGCTGTGGTCCGTCTTTAGTCTCGGGAAGAACGAGGGCATCTGGAACCGACCGACTGAGAGCGGCTCACGGTGGCAGACGAGTGGCGCTTTTGCTGTGGACCGTGATGGGACTATCCGATGGGCTCATGTTTCTCGAACAGCGGATGACGTTCCAGATCTCCAAGCCGCGGCAACTGCTCTTGGATTCCCGCCCACGGCCGCCAGGAAGTCCCACTGAGACTTGAGTCAAGAACCATCTTGCCTGGTATGAGGTACATCACTCAGCAATAGGCTACGGAGCGTGGGTCTTCATCCCATACTGCAGGTGCACACTTGCATACAGGGACATTATCTACCTTTGCTGGACGGTCTTCGCTCAGGACGTTCCTGAAAAGAGGCGCCGTGGCTCTACTAATGCGGTGATAGAACCACTTCAAAGTGAGAAGCAATCCTTCGGAAACGTCATTCGACATTATTGATAGGGGGGTCTACTCGCAGAGAGAACATGATTTTCCATAGCATCGAGGGAGGCGAACCTAGTCGAATAACAGGGTTTCTGGCAATATACTCATCATTAAAGCAAGGGCATATATAGTAATCAGTTCAAAAGAAGTAGTGTATTTGGGGGTATCTTGCAAATCCGGCACACATCGTTTCCAACACCCCTACATTCCATCGGGCTTACAGAACAACCCGTACATATCCCAGTCAACTCCTTCTCTCGTGTTGATGGATTCGGCATCCGCCCTCACCCTCACCTTAAAGAGGCAACAGCATGTTCAGCTGACCTACCTCCATCCCCACCCTTTTCGTCCCGACAATGGAGCAAACGGTGTCTGCCCAGTTGGAGTGAATTAGTCGAGAAAGAACCAGGCCGATCAAACCGAAACTGCTCACCATCTCCAGCGCAAATATGCCCTTCTGCTTGAGTTTCCCCCCTATCTCCAATAACCCAAGTGGATCTTGATGAGTAGGTTTCTTGGTGTTTCGCTTCTTCGGTCGTCTTTTCTGGGTCCCGTCTGGCGCAAGTCGTACAAGGGATGACTCGTACGCAGGAGCGTTTGAGTTCGACCTTTCCTCCATCAGATGGTAGAGTCGCTCTGAGTGGAGGCTTTGTCGCAAATTATTCGCCCAGTTGTAGAGCTCTAGTCGTTCCCAGTTCTGAGATTGCTGGAACGAGCGCAGCCTCAAAGCACTGTGAGGAATGGTTCGAGACACCATGCAACCGCTAGAAAGGGCAGTCTGAAGAAGACTATCGCCATGGTCGCGGCGCCACTTGACGCATTTAACAGCTGCAGCATGGCGTAGTCGAGCGCTACCATCCAGCGAGAAGATGTGGTCGACGAGCCTGCTTAAGTCGGTCGGGACAAGGGGTGGGTTGTATTCCGAGTTCATTAGGACGCTGGCGTCCATCGTATCGTAGTCAGTTTGAGTTTTGGTCGAGATGGCGTATACTCGAGAGGCTTCGTCGGATGGTTCAGGGCCGTCGAAGGAGAAATAGTCGATATATTCATTAACCAACTGCTTCACAACTCGCTGTCTGATGTGCTCAATCTCTTCGGAGGTGAGCTCATCAGCACGTGTTAGGACGGGTATGACGTTGGTCATCCCCTGAGCGTGCTTGATATATTGCACATCCTCTTGTGTAAGACCTGGAATATGTTTAGCAGGCTAGATCATGTTGTGAATGAAAAGACTCACCACTATGAGGGATAAGATAGAGTAAAGCATCCACAACTGGGACACCTCCAGAGTTGACCAGAGCCAGCAAATCGGAATCCGCCATAGGCTTGCCCATAAGAGATGCCAAGTGAGACTCGACATAATGCAGGTCGCGCCATGGCCCCTAAATGAGTTGTCAGCACACTGTGTGTTACAACCAAGATAATATGAGAGCGTACAGAAGCGCCATGTTGATGCCTGGGGCTTTCAACAAAGCAAACATTTCTATCCAGGACATCGCCGGTAGTTGAAATACGTCTCCGTGTGGTAACTGTGAGGTCAGAATCGGATCGCCACCATGGATGAGGCCTTGAACTAGCATATGTTTCAGTTGCATGCACCGCACTGCTGTTCTCTATTGGGTCCATGTGAACAATATGCTCGCAATGTTGTGCCAACGTCTTGATGAGTGAAGTTTTACCAATACCTGAAATATAGTCAGTCTCATTCAAAAGTCACTTCTTTCATAGGTAGATATACCGTTCCGGCCTGCCACCATAATCTTCAGCTTGCCCAGTGACTTTCCCACATCAGAGAAAGGACGACGACGTGGCACCGTTAGGCTTGGCATGATTAGTTGAGGGATGGAACTGTCATGGCCCCGGTTGTCGGCCATATCGGTATCTGGTAAAGATGCGACGTCTTGCAAGGAGTCGCTTGGACATTCGATGGATGGTCCAGCAAGTGAATAACTCCGAGAGGAGCCGCTTAGTACAGATTCGGGTCGTGAGAGACCGATCAAGGACGGAGTACTCGATCGTGAAGGGAGAGCCAAAGGGTCCTGCTCGACTTTCGATTCCTCTGATTCCGAGGCTGAAGATGCAGGCTTGTCGATGCGAGTAGGCGAAGGCCTTCGACGCGGGGTTGACGGCTCGCGTGCGCTACGGCTGCACTTGCGACGATCGGCTTGCTGGCGGAATCTTGGACGAGAGCGATCTCGGCGGGCGTCGAGGTCGGCCTCGCTGGTGATGAAGCACGAGGTGGGAACAGTCGAGGGACCGCAGACAAGACTGTCTGGCCGGCCTGAGCGACCCGAAGCTTGGTTATTGAGGGGGTGGTTCGCAGGCAAGACAGGTCTCATGGTGCAGAGGGAGGCGGCAAGCTGGCGCGCGATGCAGGGATGCTGTTGGTGTATATCTGGCAAAGGGAGGGTTGTCCCATCTACAGCACCAGTAACAGGCGGAAAGAGAAGCAGCCAGGAGGAATATCACGGAACGAAGGAGACCGAGTTGCAGTATTTGGAGTGAAGTTAAGGAGCTGTCAAGTCAGACACGGGAGATGCGGGAGAGTAGTGTAGCTCGATGACGATGGCTTGATATCGCAGGGGGGGTTATGTGATAGCGCTGTTAGGAGACACGGGGCATGGGGCGATAAGCCATCAACCCTATACTCGGCAGGTGGGGGTGTGTGGGGCCTAGCTGAATGGGTGCGCGTGCGCCTATGTCGGCGGCGCCATTCGTACTCTGTTGAGTGATGAGCATGGCCCGTGACATTGGATCTTCCATCTGTTGTTGAGATTGGCACTCGGTGTGAATAGTTGACACCCTTGCGCGCACTATATCGTTATAGCGGGTCAATAACCTTTCCCCTTTCGCTGTCGGACCCATCCCTTCGGCCCCTCAGAGGGGCTGCTCTGGTCTCCCCCTCCATCTCAGGCGGCAACAACTACGAGGAAAGGCAGCGCGAGTCGAAAAGCGACAAGGGCGAAGAAAAAAAAGACGGCGACTTTGCTACTCCGTCACCAACACCAGGCAGCTCCAGTGAGAAGGAAATCATCTCTTGCTTTCTTCTTTGCAGTTTCTCTCCTTCTGGGACCCTCCGACTTCTTTTTTTGACACCGTCTACAAGTGTTCGAGTCTCGAGTTCCGACCCAAAAGTCAAAGTCGGTGACACGCCATTCCTCAACCGCCAGCCGAACATCCACCCACCGCTCGCTACCCAAACGTTTACTATTACCGCCTCATCCTCTCTTTTATTCACCCGAATCTCTTTGTGAAAGAAACGATTCACCATGGACGGCAAGCGACACCCCAGCTCGTTCCAGCAGCTTGAGAAGCTCGGCGAGGGCACCTATGCCACGGTAAGTTTGCGCTGATCCATCATTCAAGCAAGCTTCAACTTCCCGCCCTTGCCCCATCATCCGCCACCCCTATATCGCTGTTGGTTTCTTCCTGTACGATGTGCGATGCCGAGAGTATTGATTGCTGATGCATTACACGATACAGGTTTTCAAGGGGCGTAACAGGCAAACTGGAGAGCTCGTGGCGCTCAAGGAGATCCATCTCGATTCCGAAGAAGGCACCCCGTCGACCGCTATCCGAGAGATCTCCCTTATGAAGGAGCTTAAGCACGAAAACATTGTGGGACTGCACGATGTTATTCACACCGAGAACAAGCTCATGCTTGTCTTTGAGTACATGGACGGCGATCTTAAGCGATACATGGACACCCATGGCGAGCGCGGCGCCCTCAAGCCTGCCACCATCAAATCATTCATGTACCAGCTTCTCAAGGGTATTGACTTCTGCCATCAGAACCGTGTCCTCCACCGCGATCTGAAGCCTCAAAACCTGCTTATCAACAGCAAGGGTCTGCTCAAGCTTGGTGACTTTGGTCTCGCCCGCGCCTTCGGTATTCCCGTCAATACCTTCTCTAACGAAGTCGTCACTCTGTGGTACCGTGCCCCCGACGTTTTGCTTGGCAGCCGAACATACAACACAAGCATCGACATCTGGTCTGCCGGCTGTATCATGGCCGAAATGTTCACCGGCAGGCCGCTATTCCCTGGAACCACCAATGAGGATCAGATCATCCGCATCTTCCGCATTATGGGGACTCCCACCGAGCGTACCTGGCCCGGCATTACTCAGTTTCCCGAGTACAAGCCGACTTTCCAGATGTACGCCACCCAGGACCTCCGGAACATTCTCCCGGCCATTGACTCAACCGGTATCGATCTGCTGCAAAGGATGCTCCAGCTTCGACCAGAGTTGCGAATCAGTGCCCACGAGGCCCTCCAGCATGCTTGGTTCAGTGATCTGTTGATGCACCCCCAGCAACAACAGCAACAGCAACAGCAAGCTCTTCAGGCACAGGCCCGTGCCTATCCCCAGTCGGTCCCAGGCCAAGGTTTCGATGCCTACTAGATTTCTTCTTTTTTGGACAAACCACCGCGCTTCGGCGGACCTAGCTTGAGCATATTCGCAAATTGCTAGCTCTGTCTATGTGCTTACTGTTTAGGCTCCTTGGATCTAGTTGCGTCGATGTCGCAGCAACCTCAAAACTATGGAATTATTATGTAACGAATGCAAGCACTACGGAGTTCGGGGTCAGCATGGATTAGACAGGGGCGCGAAAGAAGTTGGATCATGGAGATTGATGGCAGCGTGGCTGGTGTCGTTATTACTTGCTGTCGTCGTTTGACAACCAACCAGAATCAACTAATATCGAGTTGCGAAGGGCGACTTTGCATTTTCTTTGGCATGGCATGGGATTCTCTTTGCTTCAGCGAATCGGAAGAGCTTATTCGTGTTTTGGGATTTTTTACTTATTTCTGTTTTTCTGTTCAGTGTCTATTAACAAGACTCCCATCGACGGGACTCTTGTATTTCTTCTTGTGAGGATCCTTGGCCCATGTTTCTGCTAGAGCAGCTGTGCCATCCTCTTCGGCTGGGAAGCCTATACTCTCTCTCAACTTTTCGACTTCGTCCCTTACACGCTTGGCCACGGAGACCCTGATCTCCCTGGCCTCTGGACTATCCCTGAGCAACTCTGGATCTCCCTTTTCAACGAGCTTCTTCCATGCCGCTCGCTGGTGGCCAAAGACCTGGTCAACATCTGTTGGTTCGCCTATCACTATCCTGACCTTGTTTCCGATGCGTGGCAAAAACCTCGGGAAGCCCCTATCCTCAGCCATGATATGTTGAGTCCCATGAACGAACATGGGGATGAATTCAGGGGCCGGGTCGCTCTCGAGGATCAAGCGAGATACACCCCACTTGAAGTATCGTAGTCCACTGTCCGGACTTTGGTGACAACAGGCCTCAGGGAAGACGTGAAGCCAGGCATTTCGGTTGGCTGAGAAGGCGGCGGGTGCTGTGAAGTTGTCGACGCCATTGGTAGAGAATAAAAGGGGTTCGGGGACAGGAGGAGCTGGTGTTGAAGGCGGGACTGTGGCCATGGCCGAGTCTGAGGCTGTCGACCAGGATGAAGGAGATAGCCCGGAGAGGAGCTTGATGGCTTGAGTCATTGTTGGCTGGTATAAGCCACCATACGGAGAGTGCCATAACCTATGAGTGGGAAGTACTCGGCCAAGCATGAAGAATGTCGATGTGGCCCTGCACTGGTCAATCATTGCGCATTCATCGAGGCCCTGGGACTCACTTGTTCTTGAAGCAAATATCGTGGGCGCCAAGACCCCATCGCATATTGGCACTATCAAAAGCGTAGCGAAACGGCAAAATGCCCCAGATGAGAGGATCATCGAGTCTAAAGAATGAATTCAATTCATGGTCAGTGAGAGTAGAAGAAAAATTGTGTCTTATGACGTTCACATACACGGCGACATGGTTACACACTGTCAGCAACCCGCGCTCACGGCCCTGAGTTTTCCGCCGCTCAAGGACACCCAGTAATCCATCCAACCCTCGCACTTCAAGGTCGTTGAGGCCGTACATGAATCCTCTCGTGAGCATGCTAACACAGCCCATCAGAGCCGTCGAGGTCATGCGCCATGGCAAACTCGGCTGGACGGGAGGAGGAGGATCGGAGTCGGACATGACGTCGAAGATCGGGCTGGCAAGAAACGCGAGCTAGCTCACGCCTCGTCCAGCAGCAATTAAATAGAAGAAATCTCGCTCAATGGGCGAATCGATCGATTCGAGTTGGTGAGAATGAGTTATACAACAAGTATATCATTGAGAATAGTTCTGCGCGACGGGGAGACACGGGCTCATGACGGACCCACTACCAACTTTTTCCGGCCTACCCTGGAGAATAACGTGCTTCGTCTTGGGCAGCTCATCGGCGTCTTCCTTCAACCTCAACATTCATTTCTCTTATATCTCCATCAACACTTGCTCTAAAGTTCGAATTCACGACGGCGTTCTCTTTTATACCCCTATACTATAATTGACACAAAGCTCCCGGCCGCGATATTCCAAACAACGACTTCCTCCTTATCCTCGAAGCAGACATCGACGTCACCATACTAAGCACCTGCCATCATGTCACACAGTATGTTCGATTCCCGCCCTTCACCTCAACCCCCCATTCGACTGACCATGCAAAGGCAAACGAAATACCTCTCGTCCCGTCTTCACCTCGCACGAGCGCGCCCTCGCGAAATCCCACTGGGCCTCGTCCTCAGCCCGTCTCCATCGCGACTCGTTCCTCCCCTTTGGCTCTTGTGGTCTCTGCCTCAACATCGCCCGCGATCCCGTATCATGCCGTCGCGGCGACATCTTCTGCCGCGAGTGCGCCCTCTCCAACATCCTCACGCAGAAAAAGGACATCAAGCGCGCCGACAAGGCTCGCGCCGCGGCAGAGGAGGAGGCTGCTAAGCTTAGAGCGCTCGAGGACGAGCAGGATCGCGAGCGCGCCGTCGCGGATTTCGAATTGACGCAAGCTGGACTGGACAGAAAGAGTAAGGGATCCGTGGCAAAACCGGACGATGCGACCACAGATGCTACAAGTGGCGAGAATGCATTGGCCCTCGTAGGGACGAAGCGCAAGTTCGAGCTCGATCAGGATGAGCTGGATCGCATTGCGCGGGAGGACAAAGTCAAAGCAAGAAAAGCATTAGACGACGAAAAGGTATGCTTTAACAGATTTATCCCAATGTCGCTATCCCTGGTTAACACATGCTTTCTAATACAGGCCGCTAAACCAACGCTCCCTTCCTTCTGGACTCCATCACTTACTCCAGATGCCCAAACAAGTAAACTTCCTCCTGTCGTCAAGAAGGCCAAGACTGTGCCGACTTGCCCGGCATCATCGCCAGACGACGCCCACCCGATAACCATGCAAAACCTCATTACAATCAACTTCAACGAGGAGGAGACCTCGAAGGGCAAGCAGAGAACGTGCCCTTCATGTCGCAAGATGCTCACCAACGCCTCCAACGCCATGATGGCTAAACAATGTGGGCACGTAATGTGCCATAATTGTGTCAAGCAGTTCATGCTCCCATCCACCAAGAAGTCGTCTTCAGAGGACGACCCTCCCCTGTCCTGTTACGTCTGCGACGTGCCTCTGACTTCCAAGTCCCAGAAACATGAAGCCGCCAAGGGCTCCTCAATTCCTGGCCTCGTCGCCCTTCGGTCCGAGGGAACAGGCTTCTCGGCTCGAGGAGCCAGCACCGTGGAGAAGTCGAGCGTTGCCTTCCAATGCTAGCCCATGTCAGACCCAGTTGAGAATCCTTCACTTCATCCGCAGTCTTCGTTGCCGTAGGTGAGGTAGCAGGACCATGAACCAAACCCGAACGACAAACCTATGAATGACCCCCTTGGTGAGCATTGTTAGGCCATGGCTAAAGAAGCTCTTGAGCAGCTCGGCGCGAAGCCCCGCGTACAATGCTTGCAGGCCTTCGGTTTTGATGATGCGAAGGATGACCCCAAATATGCTCTGGTCCAGGAACTCAGCCATCCTTTTTAGGATCCGTTCCGTTTTTGACCTTGCCTCTTGTCTCTTCTCCTCATTCGGCTCTCCCAGGTCGATTGAACCGCTCGCCATTTGTAGCCGTGTCTTGCCCGTCTGGAAAGGATAGGTTACGGCGGTGGCGACGGCCTTGCTCGTGGCAGCGACCAAGAAAGCGATCCATGCAATAGGGAAATCTTCTTCCTCGAGCGCTGGGATAATGCGCGCCGCAAGTCGCCGATTGACAAAGAAAGTGATGCTTGGGTTGAGTGTAAGAACTAGGGTAGCCGAATAGCCAGACCACAAGCCAAGCAGGCCGCCTTCTCGCCTCATTTCGGTCAGGATCTCCTCAAGCGACTGCTCGTTCCCCAACATCTGCTTTCGAGTGACCACGTTGGAGATGGGAGTGGTCAGGGCGCGGGCGCAGGCGCCTGCGACAGCGCCAATAGCCAGTTCCTCGAGAACTTTCGGTGTCTGGTCTCGTCGACGTAGGTAGTTGTAGAACCCAAAGAATAGAAAGCTGTCCACGACAGACTTGGCCACACTCGTCTCTAGACCACTGTATAGGGCTTTGATCCCTCCCTCGTTTGCCGCGATTCCCTTGAAGGCGGCAATGATTCCATCGTAATCACCGGTAGTGTCTGCGGTCTTGCGTTGCGCTTTGAGTCGTGTCGTTATCAGATCGAGCGGGTAGAGAGATGATGTCGATATAGCTGTCCCAATGGAGCCTGAAACAGCGTGGCCAAGGGCATTGAGGGCCTGTTTGGACGACATCGCAACGGCGCGTGCTGTCTCTGTTTAACCGGTGTTGAAAATGTAGTTCTTTTTTCAAGGGCACGCGCGATCGCGTGCGTGATGAGAACCAGCGATCGCGAGCTGCATGGCGAGTTGCAAGGGTAGGGAGTCGCTCGCCGCCATTTGAGCACGACGTCATAGCCTAGCGCCAATCTGACCGCACCTCGGTGCCGCCTGTTCTAGACTCGCATGTGATGATTGTCCGAGGTAAAAAAAGACGACGAGGAGACTTGAGAGACAAAGATGTCCAAATGTCAATATAGGTTTAGAAAAGCCATAAATAGCGCTATGACGAATCGTTTGCTCTGGTTGTTAGAAGGATGGTATGAATCCAAGCTTGAAACCAGCGAAGCTCTCCCGGTGGGGACATGCAGTCGACTATCCTGGCTGGCGATCGTCGTCCCGCTCAATGTCATCCAAGATATGGTCCGCTTCATCGTCGAAAGTATCATAGCTCGAGCTTTTAGTGGACAATACGCTGAGATTGCTTTATCTTCGGGGCCTCCTAAGCCCTACTCGAGACAGAGGCCTGCCGCTGAGGGGTAAAGGTTGCTGATGTTCGTGCTGCGTTCCCAAATCCCACTACTCCTATGTCCAGCTCACCTGGAGCATCCTCGCTTTCCTGCAGTAGTCCGGGATGGCCCTCAGGGAGTTTTTGTGCACCGTAGCCACTCACGGCGAAGATGTTGGTTCTGCCACCATTTGTGGCCATCTGAAGCTGTTCGTGCAACCTGGCAAGTTGGTATTGACGCTTGATCGGGGCGAATGTGGGCTGGGCCATCACGGGTTGAGGTTTCCAGGCAGACAGCGCGCCCATCACGGCGGATGTTTCCTCATCCGAATCGACAGGGCCGTTATTTGCGTCGTCCTCGTCCTCTATGGGAGCATTGGCGTCGAGTGCTGCCTCTGGATGGGGGGAAGGAGGAACGATTAGTCGTGTCTTTAGACGGCTAGGTCGGGGCTGATGGGGACTCACTTTGCTGTTTTGCCTGGTTCTTCTTCTGGTAGGCAGCAAGGAGCATATCATACGGCAGAGATCTGCCGGCAACAGCACGTTTGGCGCCCATACTATGACTTTTACACGTGAGAGATCTCGCGCAAGGCTGTCCGTTGGGTAATATAACACCACATTGTCGCTCCACATCCACAGGGCCTGGTGTACATCGTTAGCTGATGCTCCAAAAATGTTTTGTAGAATGCTTACCTTTTGGTTTCGGAACCTTAGCTTTTGGCTCGTCTTTCTTCTTCTTCGTCTTAGGTCCCTTGTCTGGATCGCCGTCGGCCTTCCGTTTCTTGCCCTTCTTGTCGTCATCAGGCTTCTTCCCGGCAGCCTTCTTGGCGGTTTTGCTTCCAGTGGCCTTCTTCTCGGCTGAGATTCCGTCTTCATCACTATCATCGTCGCCTTTCCCTTCACCATTCTCCTCGTCCCCCTTGCGTGCTTCCTCTTGCCTTGCGGCCTCCTTTGCCCTTTCTCTGGCTTCGCGCGCTTCCTTCTTCTTTTGCGCCTTTTCCTTTTTCACTCGGAGACACTGCGCAATGTGTGCCTTCGCCGCCGTCTTTAGGACGCTCTTCTTACAGTGTTTGCATTGTTGGAGGTCGGGGTTGTCTTCGAGGGGTCGGCCGGTCGCAAACGTTTCGTGCGCATTTTCGTCGAGTTGGTTCACGACAGGGCCTGGCGAAGGCGCTCCTGATGGTGACGAGTTGCCGTTCTTCTTTTTATCTTTGGCTCAATTAGTCATTTGTGCCCTGAGAGTATAGCGATGGCATCGGTTTATACCTTCCGCAACACTACCGTCCCTCCAGTTTCCAGGCTTGCTGTGTTTGGGCGGGAGCTTCTTTAGCTTGACGACTCCATTCTTCTTCTTCTTGGATGCGACCTTGATCGTGCCGTCCTCGCCTATATGATGAGCTTAGCATAACTTGATCACGCGCCTGTGGTAAGTCGCGTTACCTTTGCGAGCGTCAGACCCCATGTTGGGCAAGGAGCGATATTCTGAGGTCGTTGGACTTTGAGCGATGCGGATGAGTCTATCGGGAAGAGTATCCAGCTAGTTATACTGATGATCGAGAAACGTGCGATGTCCTCGAGATGGTCGTTGCGATAAGGCTATGTGTTGAAGTGGAGTTGACTGTGACACGGCAGCCTTGCGGAAGCGGCTGCAAGTAATGCACGTGCTAACCTTGCGGGCCGCGCTATTTCTCCGGGGGTCTAGTCAGGTCCCACTGGACATCTGGGGAAACAAGCCTTTTCTGGGTATTTTATGGTGTTTGTCAACAGAAGAATACCATGTTGGCAGCAGCTGATTATTAGACTTCCGAATGGGGGGGTTTATCTCTCGCGATGAGAGGTAGCCAATAGAAGAAGACTTGTTGAGGACATCGCATTCCCATCCCGTGGGGAAAAGATAAACCAGACACCAGAACGGCAAATAAGACCAAGTTGACGCTCAATACGCAGAGGGAAATTTAGATAAATATACTAAAATAATATCCTAATGGAGTTGGAGCTTTAGATGTTCTTCATTTGCTAACTTATTTTTCTCATTATACCATGTTAACTGCCCTTTGGGTAGCATAGGCTGGTTTCTTTATGCCTGCGTGCCCATTTACAACTTCATTGAAACCATCATAGTGTAATCCATGGCGACTTCAAACCTTATTAATAAGTTCTCATGTCACTAAAGCCTCGACACAAGCTTCACTTGCGCTGCTGCTATGTTATTTTTTGGTGGCCTGCTCTGGCGCCCCTCCTGGGCCCTGGTCAAGCCTTGAGACCGAGGTACTGTGTTTTCATGCTGTGAATAGGCAAGTGTCGTTTGCTTCTTACTACTTGCTGAGTTTAGTGAACTTGTCAAGTGTAAACCCCACATGCAGTTCAAGACTGTCACGTTTGCAATCCATTTCCACCGTATTTATATCAACTGATTATACTTTCTCGGGGCATATACTTAGTAGCAATCCATTATTCGATACCTTTGCGGCCGTCGATAAAAGAATCGACCGCGCGAAGTATCACAACTATAAGTTGTGGTGTTAACTCTGGAAGTTCCACGAGTCAAGCTATCCAGCCAACCTCTCCTTTATCTCATCTTTTGTCATTTTCCTATATAAACATTGTTATGTCATAAAAGTAGCGTTCGACAACAACAATTTGAAGTCAACCTCGTTCATTCGGGTGCTGAATGGCTAAGCCAATGTGCTAGAAATTCACGCCAAAAGATGGTCAAATCAACACAGCAGAGGATTTCCAATCACTCAATAGATCCATGGTGATAGTACTGTGCCGCCAACCAGTCAAACCAAGCCATAGCAGGCAGTGTCCCAAACAACCCAACGCCTGAGAAAGCAAATAACACTCTAAACGTCGCCGACTGTGGTACAGCTTCCAGCTTCACGGCCCTCACGGAAGCTCCTGATGCCCATGCCTGAACCACCGTCCCCAACCACCCAAAAAAATCACCCAGAATATGCGCCAGAACTTGCACCAAAATAACCCTCAGCCGATACCATGCCCTTACCTGACCACCTTTGCCCCGCCTTGATTTAAATCTTTTTCTGTTTTTATCTTGAATGACGAGTCCCGATGTGATCTCATAGTATCCATCATGGACTTCGCATGGAGGATGCCTAGATCGCTCCAAATGCACTCCATCACCCCAATGGCCCAATCCCAATATGCATCCAGAGAGCCAGGGCCACAAGCAGCAGCCTGTAGGTGGAAAAGAACGATCGGAAGACCAGCTGAACCTGAGCCTGCCCCTCCCATATTCTCCACCGGTATAGCAAATTTGTCGGTAAGGAGGGGGTGTCGCCAGTGTGTCGGTGTGCTGATGAGAGTATCTCGGGCCAGGAGCCGAACTACCTCAAGTCGGTTTTTGTATTCGGATGTCGTGACCAAGGATGAACTAGATACCGGATGACTCTTGATAAAATCTGCGATGATCCGGTTGAGCAAGGTCCTCGCCCAGCGATAGTGACCCCACATTCGAGCGACAAACATATCAAAGTAAATGTGGTATTCGCCCTCAAAGACTGCGGCAGGGGGGAGATTGTTTCTTTTCTCGGTGCGGAATCGCCAGGTTGGTCCGAGTTTCCGGTCCCATTCCGCAAATGCAGCGTCAATGTCCAAAAGCTGCTTCAGCGTCGAGGTTGTATGTGGCCGGCCATCGCTAAGAACATATGTCTGAATGTGCGTTGATAGATCGATAAAGCGGCAAATCAACATTCCCAGGTCGGTAGCTGGACGATCGGGAGGATCAAGAAGAGCACAACTGAACGTAATCCACTCATAGAACGGAGCTGGCAGAGGAGTAGCCGACATTTGCGCGGGGATGAACTATGGAGGATTATCAGTTGACCGTTCGAGAAGTGCCATGTAGATTCAACTCACAAGACAATAGCACATCTGTAACATGGCCCGAACACCAAGGAAGGCTACTTCTGGCATGGGTAACCATCTCCGTAACAGAGCAACACCACCCATCACATGAGCATGTACATGAGCAATGTTCTGGTTTGCTCCCTTCACCAACTGCACAAGATGGTTAGCAAATGACTCGATAGTAGAGAAAGCGCTAGGAGAAAGTGAAAGAATGTCAAGCTAACCATGGGGGAGGACGATGAAGAAAATTCAGGGGCGAGGGCACACACCTCGAACATGGCAAGCATGACGACGGAGCGCATGGTAACCTCAAAGTCCGGCGTCACCGAAGTCTGGATGAGGCGGCCAGTCTGCCGCAGGGCCATTCCATATCTCTGGCGAGCCGTCGTCATCAAGTTGTTGTCACCCCTGAGATTCGACAAGCTAGCAAGACCGACAGCGGCCATGACATCCTGTACTGCAGGATCCCATAGCCACTCGGTAGAAGAAAGGTCGTCTGGGGTCTTGGGTTCGTCGGGGTGACCGATGAGATAGCGGTTGATGTAGAACTGAACTCCCTGCTCTTCGAGGCTCGGGTCGACGGGAGTTGGAAGGCGGGGCGGTGGCACAATGGCGACTGGCTGGGCAGCAGAGGCCAAAGAGGTTTGGTGATATGAGGTCGGTGATGGAGGAGTCGGTGGTGACGTTTGATGGCTAACGAGTGATGAAGGAGAAGTTGATGACCAGTATGTGGCGGATGAAGCACTGGAAGATATCGCTGATGAGGGAGCGGAGTATGGAGCAAGCGTGGTATTAGTCGATGTGGAACACGACAGGGTTGGAACAGAAGAAGCGGCAGACGCAGAATTCGATGCGCTAGATGAGGCCGAAGAGCTAGACGAAGCTTGCGAGGCCATTTCTGACCCAGATTCGCCAACACCCCATTGCGCGTGTGCCTTTTGCATCACCTTGCTGCTCTCATCGCGAAACATGAGAGACAGCTGGTCGCGATAGCCAGGACACCTTTTGCCAACGCGGATGCATTGTGAGCATTCCGGTTTTACCTTGTCACACTGAATGATGAACACTGGTCAGCCGAGGAATGGAAAGATTGTGAGAGAATCGCCAGCTATAAGGCTGATGATGGATGTCATGCGAATGCCTTTTGGCGTGATTCAGCCGCGACAACGTACCTTGATGCGTCGCGTGCGGCAGTTTTGGCAGCCCTGAGAGGCTTTCCCGCAGTACACCATGGTTACCCGGGGGTTTCGCGGACAACGACGGCGCCCTGCCGAGAGGTGGACGCCGGCGATCGTCGGTAGAACCGGAGCGGTGAGGTCGGACACACGGAGGAAGCGGCACCGGCGGGGAAACAACAGCGGGAGGACTAATAATCCACGATTCCGAATGCAGACAAGACCCGTAGCGTCGGGAAGCGCAAGAGCACCTCTTCAATCAGTCTCCGCGATGGTAAAGCCAGCTGTTGACCGAGTTGAAAGATGGCGTGTTCAGCTTGTCCGCTGTGATTTTGGGAGGTGCGCGTCCTGTCAGGCTTGAAACAAGAGGGGCGGCGAATCGTATCGTGAGCCCGCTGAGCGCTCTTGCTGACTGAATGACCGTCAAGGCAAAGGTCGAAAGATCCGACGCAGGCAGAGGATGAAAATCAGGAGGCCGAAGAACCATTAAAAGAGGCTGCGCCCATCACGAGGAGCCTACGCGATCTTGCGCGCGCAGTTGGAGACCTCGTCCTCGTTGCGACGAACGCCGCCTCAGCCCGCCAGCCACTCACCTTGGGCTCAGACCCAGTCGCTCACAGCGGTTGTGATTGACCCTGCAGCTCACTCCTCCAAGTGATGGATGGATAGCCAACGTCGATGCGCCAACGTCCTGGCTTAGCGGGATGTGTGTGTGTGATGGGTCCTCCTCCCGTTGCACTTGCTTGGCCTTCGACCTGCCCGCAGCCCGTTTGGCCGTTGTCGGTACACTCCCGGATCGATCGCTCTCGCTCTCCGTGCAAGCCCGTAATGTTTCCGTCTTTGTTGCGGGGCCCCCGGAGCCCAGCGTGCAGGAGGCGTAAGGGGGAGGTATGTGAAAGAAGAGGTGCGCGGGGTATGTGGCTATGTGTGGTTTATTATTCGGCACATGTGAGTGAGCCTCGCCTCGCCTAGGTCGCCTGTGATTGCGACGACGCCGAGTCAAGGGCCAAGGGCGTGTCCAGGGCCTGGTCTCGTCCAGGTCCAGCTGCGAGCGAATGCGGAGAAGCGAATGGGAGGGTAGGTGATGGTAATCAAGACCAAACAGCGGAGAAGGTGCAGTCGCAGAGTAGCAGCAGAGGCCGGAGAGGCGTCCAGACCAGAGGCGAGGACATCTATAAATTCCAGACGTGGATGGATGCAGGGTCAGGAATGCGCAAAAGGTGAAAGTCGCAGTCCAGACGGAGACGGAGTCGGAAGCCAGGAGGTGCTCGGACTGGCTGTGGATCCGGAGTGACACAGGCACCGCGTCCTCGGAGATGGAGTCCCGCACAACGGCGCAAGCTATCCATGGTATTTATTTTTATTTACCTATTCATGTACTGTGTCTATCCTGTTAGCACCAGTGTATGAAGGTGAAGTCGGTGTGAAGGCTGACGATCTCTACCCTGTCACGTCCCATCATGACATCCATCGTGCACTAGCATTGACAATCAATAGATGCCAATCCGCACGGATGTCGATACCGAGGCCGCAACACGATCCGAGCCTGGAAAAATCTGCCAGGCTGCTTAAAACCAGACCTTGCGGATACGAAGAGAGGAGCTCCTATTCGCACATGAATTACCTGAGGTGGTGAAGGCGGGGGGGGTCATGGTGGGCGGGACCTGGATGACAGGGACTGCCTGGCCACCAAGACTCGGGGGTGGGCATTCTGAGCCATGGAGAATAGGAGGCGGTAGTGGGAGCAAGAGACTACACGAAAAGCACAAGGTGTGAGAGATAGGGGTCAAGGAGACTGGTTGAGGTGATATATCACAGTCCCAACAAGAGTTCAAGCCTCAATTGTAACATGGTGGCAGAGGCTCAAGAGTCAAAGCGACCTCAAAAGTCAAGGCGAACGAAGTAACCCAACAGGGGTCAGGGCCTTTGATAGCATTCTTATTCCGTGCCGAAGTCGGGATCTCCTCCTTGATTGTTGATACGGTGAGCGATTCAAGTGCTGACAATGGAAGATAAGTATCAAATTGGTCCGTGAGATGGAGTCCGATCTGCTCACCCTACCCATTCCTTCACCATGAGTCCAGTACCAAACCTATGGTCCATATGCCCCAGCCCATATAACCTGAAACAGACCTCACAGGCATCTAGTCGTCACCTGGTTTATTGACCAACACATCAGATGGGGTCTGGTATCCAGCTTACACGTATGCTTTCTCTTGGCACCACGTTCTAATCCGCCCAAGCGCAGTCAACGATGGCGTTGATATAGCTTCTAGAACCCAAGTCGGCACGAGCATCGCATGTCCTTCTCGCAGCC
The DNA here is from genome assembly GCA_003947045.1 of Fusarium ambrosium. Lineage (NCBI taxonomy): Eukaryota > Fungi > Ascomycota > Sordariomycetes > Hypocreales > Nectriaceae > Fusarium > Fusarium ambrosium. The sequence continues at coordinate 37,664 of NIZV01000323.1, forward strand.
CTACTGCCAGAAAAACAACATTCGAACGGGGAAGCTGATGTGCGTTCCCGCCCTTCTTCTCCTGGGAGCCAAGAGCCGGGACTCGGCCGAGCAGGCTCTACAGGGCTGCATGCTCGCCGCTAACACTGACCACGATCGCTGATTCGCAACTGTACGAACGCGTTTGATTAACGACCTGGCGAAACGAGACAGGTTAACTGTCTATGGCTAGATGACGTCCGAGAGCCAATCTCTCTGACACTGTCGCACGTGGAAGCGGAACATTTCGCCCTGGAATCGATTCACCGGCGGGTTGAGCCAAGAAACGTCATGTGCAGGTCGAGGGTAGGTGAAGCGGGTGTATCGCGACATGCGCAAAACATGGTAACACACGCTTCTCTTCGTCTCTGGCTCTATTGTAATGCCTTATTGACTCCTTTTTTTTTTTATTAATGCTATAGATAATTGTTTTCTCACGTTCTACGAAAACTACTGTGTAAGCCGTATAGTAGGACATGGCGCTGTTGCTCAACTCAAACCGGTCCCTACCTATCCGTCGATGACGTAGTTGACGTATCTCGGTCTACCCCAGATCTTTGTGCCCACCTTGGCAGGACAGCTTTTGCTGACCTCGCACCAGAACCAAACATTTCAGCCGCCATCTCCAACACGGGCATGGCCTTGCTTTTCGGTTCTCGGTGGAGGGCGGCGGTAACGTCATACCCTTTTTATGGACCGCACTTTACATCATCCATCCAACTCGAATAGCTGGCGAACCTCCAGGACGCGACGGCTCAACGTGCCAGGACCCTGCTGTATCTGTCGGCCGCGGCGTCATCATCCGTGCCGCCACATACGGGATGATGTTTGTCCTACCAAGCTCTGCCTTGAAGAGGCCCTAATAGCTGTTGAACCGGCATGTGCCGTGTACTGTAGTTGCGTGGATAGCACAGCTGTACAGCAGGTAGTTACAGCACCCCTCGCACCAACATCCAAGCCATCAGGCCTGACGACGTCAGCGCTTGTTAAACCTCCCTTCCTCGATTGTCCTTGACCGTAGATCATTCGAGCTGCATTTAAACTTCAGCTATTCCCGTGATCTTCTCTTCATTCTCATGCCACTTCAATACATTTTATTATACCCCAGTACGCACTCGATTTGAAATCAGGAAGCTCCCACCTTCACCACACAAGATACCCACCACCTAACTTACACACAACAATCCGTCTGATACCCAATTCATTTCTAATCCACCACCAAATACAACATGGAGACTATCAGCAACGCCGCCGCCGCTGCCGCCAAGGCTGTTTGGGGAGAGAACCAACCCCAGAAGGAGCCCGTCTCTGGAGTCCAGGGTGACACCGCCAAGGGTGAGCCCTACGACGCGGGCAACCTGGGTAAGTTATCTACCTACTTTAATACTCCCTAGGCCCCGACCCTTGAACCCCCCCCCCTCGCTAACACCCATTCCAAGACACCCCTGCCCAGGAAAAGGTAGAGCAAAACTACAACGAGCGCACCCTCGGCCAGGAGGCTGCTGCCCCCAAGACCGTCAGAGTTGAGACACCTTCCGGAGAGGCTGCTGCTTTTGGCGCCCAGTCTAAGGATGCCCGAGACACCACCGCTGGTCAGAACGACATCCGCAACCCAGAGCGCGTGGGCCTAGAGAAGGAGAAGAACACTGACCTCGAGGACGTCGACAACACTTCCGAGGGTACCACCGCTAAGCTGGGCGAGGGCCCCGGTCCCCGCCCCGTCGAGGCCGTCGCCAAGGAGAGAGGGGGTGATGCCGGCCGAGAAAGACCCCAGGAAGGCTCCTCCGAGGCACCCCGCGAGATCGGCTCCGAGGGCGTCGCTGCTACTTCTTCGTCCAAGTCCGAGAACCGACCCGACCCTGCTCAGGATGAATATGTCCATGCTACTGGCTTCCACGCTGACGGCGGAGACTTTGACGCCACCAAGCCTGGTGCCGGACGAGAGGCTGATCGTACGTTGACTTCTACCCATACTTGCTCGATAGCTCTCTAACTCTCCCTAGGCCTCTTGGAGGAGAAGGGTGTCCACCTTGGCGAGGAGTCCTCTTCCGGCTCACACTCGCATGGGTCTCATGAGAAGCACTCTCACGACGACAAGCACAAGGACAAGCCCAGCCTCGGCGAGCGCATTAAGGCCAAGCTCCACAAGCACTAAACGAGGAACGCAGGGCTTTATGAGAGAAGCAGACATGTTGTAATGACGAGAATGATATCCCACACGGCCTCTTTGTGTGTTGCCCTGAGGTTGTTCGCTGTTGATAACCGGGCCGTGTACATGTAGTTTTACCCGCGTTTTAGTTTGAAACCATTCTTTCGAGGTGGTACTGTTCAATGAAAGTCGAGGCACAGGCTGCCTCCTGATTATTCAAAACACCAACACTCGAGATTACTGGGTCATGTGGCATAACTCTGCTGATGCAGGAAATATTGACGCCTCAATGCAGCTGCTGGAACATCTCGCTTCGCCTCTCGTCACCTTCAGGTCATGCCCAACAGGGTTCGTCGTCCCACTCCGTTGCAACCCCGAGACGGCACAGCGGGCCTGAACGTTTGGGTCGGGGACTGGGGGCAGCATGGATCGAAGCTGGGGTATGGGGTTTCGAGCAAGGGCAATGTTGCATGTTTGTTTCTTCTCAGCCCAGCAGAAGAATCATTAATCCTTAGATAGTAGTATCATCCGGCTCCATGCGCCATTTCGCCATCCTTTACCCACCCATCCACACTATCTTGTGTATGTCTTTGCAGTCGAGGCGTCCTCCGCTCTCCTAGATGCTTGCTTGCTTCCATCATATCGTATGATTCGACCCTCTCTTAGATCCGTTCAGGTATATTCAATCCTCGTGCGGCCAGCGTACATCGTCCCATTGTCACCATCGACCACTGAGTTTTCCTTATCCTTTCCTCTCGTCAATGTTGGGCTGGCCCCCAATCGAGTTCCTCTTCTTCTCCAGCGGGCTCACTCCCATTTCTGTTAGAGTGGCTTTTGAGAACCCTTAACCTCATGTTTGAACATGTCGATCAAAGCCAGGTCATCGAGCCGAGAGTATGATCAGAGTTGCCCCCATCAGTCTCGTTGGCACTCCCCACCTCCAATGTCCCCACGCTCTAGAACCCCTGCTGCCAACATCTACCACACCAACTTCCGCGGGCCGTCTCCCGATCAAGTTTCGCTGCGTTGTGCCGCTTCACGCTCTGGCGGGATGTGGGCGGCGCTGCCCACAGTGATGTGCGCCGTTTGCTTTAGCCAATCTTGTCCATCGCTGGCTGTCGGGATCGCGGCTAGGATCACAATCACACCCATCCCGGTTGGTTTCCGATCCATTTGCAAGGTATCGTAGCGTGGATAGATGCGGTTGCATCGACGTCTCGGAACAGTTGCAAGGGGGCACTGCTTATAGGAAGCCAGACTCGGCAAGAACCCTGCAAATCAACGACAAGTCAAGTAAGCATTTGTCTCTCTTCATCTTTACCGGGGTCTCCAGGTAACTACTCCTGAAGAGACCTCCGTCGCGGAGCCAGCCAGCCGAAACGGCTTATCAGAAAAAAGAAGGCACCCCTCCATACGACGCGGGAGTACTCCGCAGTTCAACATACCTCACAATCTTCTCATCCTCTCGCTCACGAGGTTCGACCTGCAGACTCTTGTCATACATCTCGTGCACATCACCAGCTGCCTGCATGTTGTTCAATATGTAGTCTTGCAGCTCAGGCACCGGCTGCAGTGAGTACCCCACGTTCTGGTATTGTTGAATGTCTCGGATGACTTCAGCAGTCTTAGCACGTTTGGCGAAGTTGATGAGGTTAGTCTTCTTGATGATAGACGGAATACCATCCTCGATGAAAGTTAAGTCGGTTAGATAGACACCTTTGTTGGTTGTGAGCATTGTGATCTATCATCTGCATCCATAGCAAGGGGGAGGATCCATACCGAAGAAGGGGATACAGGGGGGGTTGGCCGCATGGAGCGCTTCTCGGTACTCGCCGAAGTTCTTGGTGCTTGCCATGACTCTCCGCATTGACTCCAAGGTGGTATGCGTTCGCTGGGGCACTTGATCCCATGTACGCTTGAGACGAGCAATGGGTGCGGTACCCAGGGCCGAGATGATGGATGTTAATGTGGAGAAGTTGTTGAGCGCACGGCAACGCTGCCTGTGTGTTAGCTTGGTTCCAAGGTGCTCGCTTGCATTCTGCACCACTTACATCGGCAACAGACACGAAGTGCTTAATAACAACCACTCGCTTCTTGACGTCCATCTGTGCTAGGATCATCTCGGCAACCCAGTTAGTCATTTGGTTCGAGTGCAGGATAAGGGCCTTGACATTGGGCGCCAGATCAGGTTCGCCCTCGCCGATCTTCTTTTGCCAGGTCTTGTTTAAGCACTCAGTGGCCTTGATCTTGCCGTAGAGTCGTGATTCGACGATCGTGAGTTGTCGGGCGAATTCCACCACATCGATATCCAGGAACTTGAGCTTCTTCATGTTCTTTGGCATGATTGGGGTGGGGGTGTTTTGGTTCACCGTCTGGATCATTCTTCGAGCTCCAGCCTCCTTGCCACTCAATCTCTGATCCAGGACTGCCATCAGAGGTGCCGATCCAGGGGTCTCGGTTGATTTGACTGTGTCCTTTGCAAAGGTGTAAACGTCCCGGATAAGCTGTTTGGAGTCCTCGTTGTATTCTTCCATCCAGAAGTTGTCGAACCAACTCTTGAGGATATTGACAACTCTGAAACGGATAAGTTTCTGCTTTCGGTCTCTCCACATCTCATAGTCCGATTGTGTCAGACCTTCGGGTGGTTGGATTCCAAATCGTTTTACGAGAAGCTCAAATAGCTCTCGAGCAGAGGTGAAAGAACGGTAAGTGAGGAGGAAGGTGTTGTTGAAGCTGGAGTCCAGTTTGTCGTGACGAGTGAGCTGCTCAACAAGTGCAAGTAGGGAGCCTCCCTTGACGGTGGGCGGCGAGGTCTTAGCATCCCAAGATACTTCATGCTCAAAGTCGAGGAGCAAGAACTCAGGTGTATCCTCTGTTACTGGAACTTGGGGTGATGGATCTTCACCGAAGATCTTCTTGACCTTGGAGTAGTCGCCCTTGCGGAAGTTGCCTGGCGCAGGATCTCCTTCGGTAAATGACTGTGATGAAACCAGTGCTGGTCTAACTGGAGCGGTCCTTGACTCTGTTCGTTGGTGTGGACGGTCATATGGCATCGTCTCACCTCTTTGTAGAGGTGCCCGGGTGAAAGGTTCCTCGTGAGGCCGTTGGTCCACTTGATGCTGTTGCATATTAATCTGAACTTGTTCAGATAGAAGTTGTAGAGAGAATCCGATATGCGAGGAGTTGGTCTCTAGTGCTCGCGCGCATTGGCGAACATATTCCAGGCGGTTTTCCATTGCTTCGCCTCGAACCTCAGCCCATTCATCGGCCAGGGGACCAGCAACGGCCTGGCATCCCAAGATAAGGTCAGAAATGTTGTCGTAGAGGCTCTGCTTATGGGTGCCAAAATCTGATAGTTGAGGTGTTTGGAAACTGTTCCCCAAGGACGACAGATCGATGGACTCGATCATGGCAACCCATTGTCTAAAAGTTTCCAGAACTCTGCCACCTGCGAAACAGACGTTGTTCCCAATCACTTCGTGTCTGTAGGGGGTGATGATCTTTTCTGGTACAACGAGGCTCTTGTCAAGTTCGCGGATGCTGGATACGAGAATGCGCTTCTGTTCATCGAGCCGTTCCAGTAGCTTGTTGTCCAGGATAGCTGTTGGCTCCACGACGCCCTCATCGTCTTCGAGGAAGTTGGCTGTTATCTCGTCTCGGGGGCCCAGTCCGTTGTTTTGCCAGCTGCCGCCGGTCGTGCTGCCAATAACGAAACCAGGGAAGAGACGAGGAATCTCCTCGCCGCGTTGTTGTCGAGCGACTTCCACGTAACTGAACACACCCAGGAGGACACCGTCGGCTTCCTGTAGACACTTCTGGATGGACTCGGCATTCGGCCAGTCGGCGGCTGCGATATGGGAAGAGATAACGAGCTTCGAGAACTTGGACATCATGTCCCGGAAGTGAGGGTAGAGAGCCTTATTTGTTGAGATGATGGATGGCTGACCAGAGTGATTATCGGTGGTTCCAGAGCCAGCGGCTAGGAGTAGTCGCAGGTGATCGGATATATCCTCGGCTCGTGCTACATATTCTGAGCGATTATTGTTGGTGATAGCTTCGCGATACCGGTCGATGGCACGCCTCATGTTGGAAACGAGAAGAGTCCAGCTGAGCGACGGTGTAGACCCGTCATCGAAGAATGAGCGAGGAACTGTGGCTGTCGTTGGAAGATTATAGGTAGTGCTAGTGAACGAGGTAGCTGAAGCTATGTTTGGAACCTGGCCGGCGGCAAGATGGCCATTCGGCGAGATGCCATTTCTTGGGCGACCAATAGGTGATGCGCCATTGATAGAGTCCATGGATGTTGAAGGCGACAGAGCGCCGAACGAGGCACGATTCCGGTGCTGCAAGACAAGTGTTAGCGGTTGTATCAACTACGAGCGAGGAATACCTCTGTTGTTTAAGCACCTTTGAGCGTCGTGCAAGCCTCGAGGAGTCGCCTTCGGCTTCAGACGCTGAAGTCAACGACTCGTCGTCTTCATCTTGAGTTAAACCGCGCGCCATCATCTCAGGGGGCGGTCTTGTCTTATCAGGGATGTTAACGTTCATTCGGTCTCGCGGGCCGGTCTCGTTTGAGGAAACAGGGGACTCGAGGGGCAGTTCCATGCTGCGATCACCCGTCATCATGTTGTAGTAGAATAGGCGGCCATCAGGAGTGGCCTGTGGAATCCAGAAGTCGGCTCTCGAGCTGTCGCCTCCATCGGTGCCCTCGAGCGGAAGGCCTACGGGCATATCCTGTTCGGAGTCGTCGTCTTGTTCGTAGTTGTCGTCGTAAATTTCAGCGTCTTCGGCGTCATCCTCAACGTTCTCGAGGGCGCCATTGTGGACGGCGTCGGGCAGGTCGTCTGGGCTCGTGATGATCTGACAGTAGTTGCTAGGAAACCAGCCTCGAACGCCGTTGATGACACCATCCCACCAGCCGCTCTCGAGCTGGGTGATGACCTGGATGACATCGCCTTCGTGGAAACTGAGACTGGTGCGGTCGTCGGCCTCGTAGTCGTAAAGGGCGCGAACGTACATGGTCCCCATGGGGGCGGTACCAACGATGCCGTTCATGACGCCCCAGGCGGGATCAGCCCGAGTCGAAGAAGAATGTTGATCGGAGGCTTGAACGGAGGCAGGCGTGATGCGCGCGGACGCGGACGGAGAGTCGCCGGAGGGGTCGTGGATAGTGCGCGAAGAGTGGATACTTGGCGGCACGGCGGCGGTCTGTATCTTGAGCATGTCGGGTTGCGGCGGCCAAGCTCACCTCAGGACATGGTCAAAAGCGGCAGGCCTATCGCTGATCCAAGGATGCCGAGTTTGACGATAGCAATTCGTAGCACGGCAAAGATGGCGCAGCAGCATACCACGAGGCTCGTCAGGAGTCGCAGGAGACGCGGGAAGTCGCAGGCTCGCTTGGAAGGCACAGAGAGGAGGACGAGAATCCAGGGGGGTTAGAGGGGCGACCACACTGGGATCAGGCCTGGATGCGTGTGTGGTGGGCGAGGGGCTGAGAGGAGGAGGGCGGCGGCGGGCGGTTGGCTGAGACCAGACCAGAATGGACTGAGCAGGTCGGCCGTAGTCGTCAAGGCTCTGCTGCAAAAAGACGGTATAGAAGAGACAGAGAAAGGCCAGTCAAGGCTACCGCAAGCAGAGGACGATTTGCTGGAGGGGCCTACTGGAGAGACAT
>NIZV01000324.1:0-45485 GCA_003947045.1 Fusarium ambrosium
CGTCAACTTTGAGGACGAAGAGCCGAGGATGTTTGGGAGATGTGGTGAAGAAGAATCAACCTTTCACTCTGATGGGTTTGCATGACTCGTTCCTCGCCCATTTCCTCGACCATCACCACGAGGCCCATTGAAGTCGAATATCTCTATTTTCTGAGACTTGTGATCTGCAGATCCTCAGCCTGGTCTCCTTCCTCGTCTTACAACGTGAGTATCATATTCCTCGTGTTAGTTGGGTCATACCCGGATCCTCGTGCTCTCCCTTCCACAATAACCTTTCCACCACGGTCCGCCTTGACGTTAATATTTGCGACGCAGACATACAGTCCGGCTCGTCTTTTTCTTCTCCTGTCACCATTTTCTACGAGCCTTGTGTCTCGCCGCGATTGGGACGCCGATAGCCTGCGATGCCGCTGGTAAACTAACGACAACGGCCCCTTCTCGAGTATGAAGTCGTCATCTGCCGCGCATCCGTAAAGCTCAACCGATACTTCGATACGCTCCCTCCTCAAAATCGCCCCCGTTCACGACCTCGCTTTCACCATGGTATCAGTGCCAACTGTCGGCGCCGTCGCCGCGTCAAGTTCCCACGCCGCCAGTGCGAGCTCGCGAAGTTCGCCTGCCGTCGGCGCTGGCTCCTCGTCGAAACCGAAACCCAAGGTCAACTCAAATGGTTACCACCCTATTAATCCGCAGACGCCTCTCAGCTCTTTGTCGAGCGCTCCCCTGGATCTTACCTCGGTCGAACGCCGAGGACAACCTACCGCAATCCGAGAGCCCGTGACCAAGACGAGCCGCCCGCATGGCCTCCAAGAGGCTCCCACCTACTGCCCAACCGAGGAGGAATGGCGGGATCCTTTCGAGTACATGCGCAAGATCACACCAGAAGCGAAGAAGTTTGGCATCTGCAAAATCATTCCTCCAGATTCCTGGAATCCCGACTTTGCCATCGACACCGAGGTATGCCGACCTTGCACGACGGCGTGCATCCCCACAACCATTCGGCATTGTGAAATGTGTCGCTCAGAACTCATACTAATTTGTTTAGAAATTTCATTTCAGGACCCGAAAACAAGAGTTGAACTCGGTGGAAGGGAGTACGTGTTTCACCTTGTTTTCGCACCATAGAAACTGACCAGCTAGGTACCCGCGCCAATCTGACCTATCTTGATGGCCTCTCAAAATTCCACAAACAGCATGGAAACAACCTCCATCGCCTTCCCTACGTGGATAAGAAGCCACTTGATCTGTACAGATTGAAAAAAGCTGTCGAGTCGCGAGGTGGCTTCGAAAAGGTGTGCAAGCACAAGAAATGGGCGGAGATTGGCCGTGATTTGGGCTACAGTGGCAAGATCATGTCATCACTCTCGACGTCTCTGAAAAACTCGTACCAGCGATGGCTTTGCCCGTACGAGGAATACTTGCGCCTGGCGAAACCTGGAGTCCACCAGCAGTTGGAACAAGAATACGGCGGCCCATTGACTCCAAGTCCAGCGCATACGCCAATTAAACGATCAAATGTCAACACGCCTGCGAGTGGTAGAGGCGACTCGCCAGCGCGAAATGCATCCGATGCTCTACAGGCCAGCATCAACGGTGTGAAGAAGGAGGCAGATCGCGATACGCCAATGACCGATGCGCCGACCACGACCCCAGCACCTACTTCTGGCGGATTTACTGCAATCAACTCTGGAGGATTTACCGCGGTTAATTCGGGATTCACCAGTGTCAACCGCAGTACCAATGGTGACTCGAAGAGCTTTACTCCTGAATCTAAGCGATTCGACAGTCCCAGCTCCTCGGCAAAGAACACCCCAGACAACCGTGCGTCGAGCCTCATGGCTACAGCCCTGAAGCGTCAGCTCAGCTGCGACAGCTCATCAGACTCGACGAGAAAAGACGCCGACGCTGGTAAAGACGATGGCGACGCGGGTAGTCGTCGTTCTAAGCGTCTCAAGAAAGGTATGTGCAAGCGATTCCAGATCCCAGCTTCATGCAAGGTGTACGCAGAGCATTTTCCGTCTTTGTCGTTGGTGGTACCATGCGCAGGGATTTCAGCTGTGATGATCCATGCCGCTTCTCATTGGCCCCTTGGTAGTTTAACTAACATTTTGTGCTCGCAGATGCCGTCCCCACTGTGGCTGGATCACACATGACGCCATTCCGTCCATCAGTACCGAGGATTCCTAGAGATGAAGCCACACCAGGAGGCGAGGTAAGTGTTGTTCCAATTGACATGGAGTTTGCTGACATGGATAGAAATGCGAAACCTGCGCAAGAGGAGAAGATGCCGGCTCTCTTCTCACCTGCGATTCTTGCGATCACTCCTATCATCCCGGCTGTCTAGACCCACCCCTGAAGCGAAAGCCCGATGCTGAATGGAATTGCCCTCGATGCCTTGTTGGAGATGGCCAGTTTGGCTTCGAAGAGGGAGGCTTGTACTCTCTGAAGCAATTCCAGCAAAAGGCAAACGACTTCAAGCAAGGGTACTTTGAGAAGAAGATGCCTTTCGACCACGAACTCAACTGCCATCGACCTGTCACTGAAGAAGATGTGGAGACGGAGTTTTGGCGATTGGTTGCCGACCTTGAAGAGACAGTCGAAGTCGAATACGGCGCTGATATTCATTGCACGACCCATGGCTCTGGATTCCCTACTGCCGAACGACACCCCAACAACCCGTATGCGACCGATCCTTGGAATCTGAACGTCCTTCCTTTCCATCCTGAGAGTTTGTTCAGACACATCAAGTCGGATATTTCGGGCATGACCGTTCCATGGGTCTATGTTGGGATGATCTTTTCGACATTCTGCTGGCACAACGAGGATCACTACGCCTATTCGGCCAATTACCAGCATCTCGGCGCGACCAAGACCTGGTACGGAATTCCCGGAGAGGATGCCGAAAAGTTCGAGGCTGCCATGAGAGAAGCTGTACCTGAGCTCTTCGAGACACAGCCGGATCTCCTCTTCCAACTGGTGACACTCTTGACTCCTGAACAATTGAAAAAGGCAGGTGTTCGCGTCTACGCCCTCGATCAACGGGCTGGACAGTTTGTCATTACCTTCCCTCAAGCCTACCACGCAGGTTTCAACCATGGATTCAACTTCAACGAGGCCGTCAACTTTGCACCTAGTGATTGGGAACCCTTCGGTCTTGCGGGTGTGGAACGATTGCAGCTGTTCCGAAGACAACCATGCTTTTCACACGATGAGTTGCTCTGGACAGCTGCTGAAGGAAGCACAGCAACTGGTCTTACGATCCAGACGGCGAAATGGCTAGCACCAGCCCTCGACCGCATTCAGAAGCGAGAGAATACCCAACGGGAAGATTTCTTGTCCAAACATTGCGAGACATCACCTCACCAATGTCATGCCATGGGGGGCAGCGAAGACACATGTCCCTTGACGTTCAAGGTTGATGATGAAGATGTCCAGGATGAAGACGAGCAATGCTGCAGTTACTGCAAGGCGTTTTCGTATCTTTCACGCTTCAAATGCCTTAACTCAGGCAGGGTTCTTTGCCTGCTACACGCAGGTTATCATGCCTGCTGTGATCAACCCGAGCAAGTGCGTTTCCGAGGCGACGGACATGTTCTCATTTATCGCAAGACGGAAGAGGACATGACTGAAACCTATGGCAAGGTTGTGGAAAAGGCCCAGACTCCTGAGGCTTGGGAAGAAAAGTATGAGAAGATCCTAGACGAGGAGTCTACGCCATCGCTCAAGACACTCCGAGCCATCCTCCACGAGGGTGAGCGCATCCCTTACGAGCTGCCTTCACTGCCAATTCTCCAAGAGTTCGTTAACCGATGCAACGACTGGGTGGAGGAAGCGACAAATTACACCGTCCGGAAGCAACAAAATCGACGTAAGAACGAAAAGGCCTGGCAGGCTGGTATGCGAAAGTCGATCGGCAGCGCTGAGCATGATCAAAAAGAGAGAGAATCACGAAATGTCTCCAACATTTACAGGCTCCTCGACGAGGCCGAACGGATTGGCTTCGACTGCCCTGAAATTGGTCAACTTCAAGAGCGCGCCGAGGCCATCAAGCGTTTCCAGACAAGTGCCATGCAAGCTCTGAAGAACACAGCAGCCGTCCCAACAGACACAATCGAGGAGCTCCTTGAGGAGGGTCGCAGCTTTAATGTGGACACGCCCGAGGTTGAGCAGCTTTCCAGAGTGTTGGAGCAGATGCGCTGGAATCAAAAGGCCCGGGCCAACCGAAATGTCATCATGACGCTCAAGGAGGTGCAGGATCTGATCGAAGAGGGCAATCGACTGGAGATTCAGCCTTACAATGACCACCTAACCCACTACCGTGACCAGATGCATGCTGGTCAGGCTTGGGAGAAGAAGGCAAAGGAGCTCATCGGTGCCGAGTTCGTTCACTATCCCCAGCTCGAGGCTCTCTCGCACCAAGTGCAGGTCAACTATTTGCCTGTCTCGCAGGAGACTCTGAACGCTGTCGACAACATTCTCCACAAGCAACGTGAGGCCCATCGTCAGATCATTGACATTACCGAACGATGCCGGAACCCCGACTTTCGCCAACGACCTAAGTATTCGGAGGTGGTCGAAATCCAGAAGAAGTTGGAGGATCTCAACTCGAAGCCCAATGGAACGATTGATCTCGAAAATGAACGAAAGCGCCACGAGGACTGGATGCGCAAGGGCAAGAAGTTATTTGGCAAGTCAAATGCCCCACTGCACATCCTCAAGAGTCACCTCGAGTACGTGCTGGAGCGCAACATGGACTGCTTCGATACCGAAAACGATACCCCTCGTCTACCTGGGGAGCCAGTCTCCAGAGAGGTTAGCCCTGAACCAGGGGTAAGCAGATGGGAAGACCCGCGGTCTCGGCAAGTCTTTTGCATCTGCCGAAAGATTGAGGCGGGCATGATGATTGAGTGTGAATTGTGCCACGAATGGTGAGTCGAGTTTCTAAGAAGTGGAACACCGCTAACGTGACCAGGTATCACTACAAGTGCCTCAAGATTGCCCGTGGCAAGGTCAAGGAAGACGACAAGTACACTTGTCCTATCTGCGACTGGCGGATGAAGATTCCTCGAGATGCTTCACGACCAAAGCTGGAGGATCTAGTGGCTATAGCGGACGAGATGACTTCGTTACCTTTTCAACCTGAAGAGGAAGAGGTACTTCGCAAGATCATTGACAATGCGCAAAACTTCCGCAACCACATTGCTAGGTACTGCAATCCACTTTTGTCGACAGAAGCCGAAGCCGAGACTCAACGGTTCTACCTCCGAAAGATCGAAGGGGCCGAAGTCTTACTGGCGTACGAAACAAACTTCTTCCGCCAAGAACTCCACAAATGGTGTCCCGTGGCTCCTGAAGCTCCACCAATACTAGAGGTGTCACTGAGCACACGAAAGCCTCGGCCCACCAAGCTGCAGAAGATGCTTGTCGAGTATGGAGTCGATAACCCCGACGACCTTCCTGAGCACGCCAAGGGCAAAGCCAACAGCCTTCGTCGAAAGGCGGCAAATGCAGAGGCGGCGGCTGCTGCTGCTGCACAGTCACAATCGGCTCCCATCCTGCCTCCAACTGCGACTCCTGGAACGTATGGGGGTCCAGCTTTCTTTCCCAGGACAGGGGCAACTTTGAGCGGTAGTCCTCCGACTCATGGGCACCCAGAGCGTCGACCATCTCAGTCTGGTTCAAACCACTCGAGGGATAATTCAGTCAGCATGGGCAGTGGCCTGCACCCTGGTCTGTTTGGAGCTGGTGGTCCACAGTTGGTTGTTGGCAACTCTTCCATGTCTCTGGAGGAAAAGCTTCTGCAAGGCCAAGATGACGGCATCAGCTTTCACACCGAGGCTGAAAAGAGTAAGGCTCTTGAAATCCTCTCGAGGACCGAGATGGGCAGAAAGCAAGCCGAAAAGATGTGGGGACCAGACGTTTGGGGACCTCGACGCGGATCTATGGGTGATGGAGGAAGACGTATGTCGCCTAATCCCATGGACGACGACATGATGAAGCAAGAGGACGGAAACGTGGACCAAATGTTCAAGGAGATGACGAACCAAGATGAGGAAGATGATAAGAAGAAGGATGCGAGCGGTGATGTTCACATGACGACGGCATCCCTAGAAAAGGAGAGAAACGGCATGGACGCGCTCCTAGATGGCGCGTAAACAATGCATGCAGAGAGTACAGGAGGATTCAGACTCGGAAGCGAGGTAGAAGGGCGTTTTAATCGGCTACCAAAACATGGGAAGGAATGGAGTTGGCTTGAGGCAATGAATGAATGTTCTACAGCGATGGAGGCATGCGAATGAGTGAGAAGGGCTCTAACTCGTTAGTTTTTCTTTTTTGTTCTTTTTGAAATGATATGAAATGCATCAACGGAGGCGTCTGGTACTTGTATCACAAATCACAAGGGGGTTTATTTATGTCTGGCAATACTTTGTATTGTATTGGTTCATAAAAAATATGCTCTCGTTGAAAGGAGCAAATCTAGCAAATTTCTCTTTTTCCAGGGCGTTGAGCCCGGACGTCTAAAGTTAAAAGGGAACAAACAATAAAATGCTGTTAAACGCCTCCTCCGCCTTATCATTAGCCAACATGGCGTCGTCGTGGCGTTGCGCTCGTGCCAAGATAGCCTCAACTGAAGAGGCGCTTTGTTTTTTTTCTCTCGTCATGTCCAAGACCCAAATTGTTGAAGACAAGGGCTCTTTCGTTTTCTTCTTTGTTGTCCCTGGACGTCCCTGAAATGAAGTAAAAAGGATCCAAACCCCCTAAACGCCGAATAAATGCAGAATTATTTATCCCAAGATCAAATTTATCGGTTGATACCGATGAGGTTAAGGAATTCGTTGCGCGTCTTGGACTTGCGCTCGAAACATCCTAGGACGCAGCTGGTGATGGTGGAAGTAGTCGTCTTTTCGACTCCGCGCATCACCATGCAGAGGTGGCTAGATTCCATGACGACGGCTACGCCCTGGGGCTTTAGGATCTCCATGATTGCGTTGGCGACTTCCTTTGTGAGGCGCTCTTGGATTTGGAGGCGGCGGGCGAACATTTCGGCTATGCGGGGGAGCTTGGAGAGGCCGATGACGGTTTCGTTGGGGATGTAGCCGATGTGCATCTAAGGGTGTTAGATGAAGTTATCTAGGGATGGAAGGGGACGTTTACCTTGCCTGTAAAGGGGACTAGGTGGTGCTCGCAGAGAGACTGGAAATGTAAGCTTGGATCTCGTCCATCAGAAGCTCATCAACTTACAAAGACTTCAATATCCTTGACAACAACCATCTCACTATGCCCCTCCCTAAACAAAGCATTGTTGACTATTCACAAGCCAAGTCAGCAAAAGATTACACTTTCAGCCCCCAAAAATGCGGTAATCAACACGTACCAATATCTTCAGCATTGACCTGGTATCCTTGAGTCAGGAAGAGAAGAGCTTTGGCGTAGCGAGAGGGAGTGTCGAGGAGACCCTCTCGGTCGGGATCTTCTCCGACGCACTCGAGGAGAGTGCGCACGGCTCCGCGCATGCGATCGAGGCGCTGCTCGGCTTGTTCCTTGGTCTCTTCTCGTCGCTCACGGGTACCGCGGCCTAGATGACTATTAACCACACAAGAACAGAAAGGAGGGGAGGGGGAAAAAACGTACTTGGCCTGCTAAGACCATCAAAGTCAATCACAGGACTTGGCGACCTAGTCTTGACGACAGCTCCCTCAGCGACAGCGCGCTTCTTCTTGGGGAGGGGTTCATCGCGAGGATCCCGCGATGCCTTGGCCAGGCTGTTTCTGCGCTGCGCGAAAGCACCCGGCACGGAAAAGTCACCGTTGCTGCTTCGCTTCTTGCCACTGCTTCCATTCTTCTTGTCGCGACGCTTCTTGCGACGGATGGAATCATCGCTGCTACCGGTTGAAGAGCCCGAGACGCTGGCGGCGGGGCGCTTCTTGTTGCTCGCGACAAGAACGCCGTCTTCTGAAGGAGCCATTGCTGTAGTTGAGTCTGGGTTATCGCGCAAGAGTCGGTACGATGGAAAGATGAGTAGTGAAAGGATCAAGAGGGACAGCAGCAGCAGCAGCAAGCGATTAAAAGAAGAAAAGTAATGTATCGCTCGAGTCAGGGTCCATTCGAGTTTGGAAGAGATGTCCCGGCCATCGGCGGCCGGGGCGGAGCAAAATTCAAGGATCATATGGGGGGGTAAGAGTAAACGCTTCCCTGTGTTTGGTCTAGCGGGACTTTTTTTTTTCTAGGGAGTGTTTATCTTATCGGAGACCGTTTTGACGTCACGGGTTTGTAGAAAACTTTGTTGTTGACAATGAGCAAAGTATCTTCAAAGGGTTTTCATAAGAGATGAATATAGCGGCAGCTTCTACAATTGTTAACAATTGATTGTCTACAATAAAATAAATGGCATTTTATCGTTTACAAATGCTAGAAAATAACACAACTGATGCTTTCTACTGTAAAACTACTGTCCCCATTGTTAGCCCGTTTGTCGTCAATTGCAAGCAATCCAATTGCTCAATCAGAAAGAAGTGGGTCAGTAAGAAAACGGAAGATGGAGCCGCACACTCCGGTCATGTGTGACATCACGTGATCTCGTAACATCAATCACGCTCCGAACATGGTGGACGCGCAACGGATCTCTTCTCCGTGTTGCAGCAATCTTTCATCTCGGCCTTTGACTCCGAAGCCGATATCGAAATCAATCCTCGTTCAACCAGTGGACATTCGAACGCCGATTCGCCGCGTTAGTCCGTTTCTCGCGATTGTTCCCGACGATTACACTCCATCAATCGAATCGCATCAGGCACCTTTCACGAAACCCAGCCAGATCTCCGAATCAACCACCCGAATCAATCATGGCTTCTCCTCCCTACGTCTCCTCCCCCTCAGCAATGTCACCTCCATACCCATCCCCAGCGCAAATCCCCAACAAGAAGCGCTCATCAACCCTCGACGTGAACAACCCTTCAAAGCGCCGCAAACCCTCGAACCTCTCTCAAACCTCCAACTCTGCAGCAGCAGTCAACCACCCTCTCCGCCAGACCTCTTTCCCACCAGAAGCCCGATCTCCGTACCCTCGCTCACCATCCGTCGACGGATCCTCACATGTGAGCGGCAGCGCAGTAAGCGCCACGACCAGCGGCGCGCCAAAGAAGAAGCGCGGTCGGAAAGCAAAGAACTCGAAGCAGGATGATGCGCGTGAGCAGACTCCCAGTCTCGTAGGAGGCCGCGCTCCTACAGCTGTCAGCGGACAGGGAGGAGACAAGGAGGACGACGATGAAGATGACGAAAAGGCAGAGATGGCGCTGGAGGATGTGGTTGCGAGGACACAGGAGCAGAAGCAGGAGGAGATTCGTCTACGTGCAATGCTAGTTGAGGCCTTCGACAGCCAGCAGTATAACCGATACGAGCTTTGGCGCGCAGCCAAGCTTGCAGATTCCGTCGTCAAACGAGTATGGCACACACCCATCAGCCTATGAATTCCCCTTTACTGACTACGGCAGGTGGTCAACGCGACTGTGTCGCAATCCGTTCCTCAAAACGTCAGCACAGCCGTCAAAGCCGTCGCCAAGCTCTTTGCCGGTGAGATCATCGAGGCGGCCCGCAACGTGCAGGCCGAGTGGATTACAACAGGAGAGAAGCAGAGCGAGCTCCCAACACCGCCCCCCTCCAACAACGACGCAGCAGCAGCCGCCGAGGATGAAGAAGAGGTTGACCTGAAGCGCGGGCCCATGCGTCCTGACCACCTGCGTGAGGCATGGCGTCGCTACAAGCTATCGGGTGAGAGCCGCGGAGTGGGCGTGCAGCAGCTCTGGCATGCACAACAGTCCGATGGTGTCGACCGCTTCTCGACACGCACGGGAAAGCGGCTCTTCAAGTGAGGCTGGCGCTGGAAGTGGCAGGGAGGGGAGGGAGCCCATGCACGAAGCAAGCACGCCAAGACATGGCTACGACCCTGTCTTGGAAAAGATGTGAACGTGGCAGGGCAGCTCTGGGCAGAGGAGCAGTTGAAATGAGAGAGAAAAGAAAAAGGGGACGATGAATGGTCTTTAAAGCGTAATATGATACCCTTAGCCAGATCGGGAAACAATGGCTATACCCTGCCAGATCAGGTAATACTGAATCGGGGCATGTTTTTGACTCTTTTAACTGAAATGTCTTGCATCCATCACCAATGCCTGTCTGTGTCTTGTGGTGTCACTTGTTGTTCGGTGCCCGCGGGGAGTTTATCGGTACTTGTGAAAATCACATACAAATTTGGTATGGGCTAGCCATGTGGCAGAGTTGGCTAAATCGTCAAGCTGCCAATTAAACCCTCCCAATTCATTCTTGTTTTTTTCGTGTAGCAAAACGGTCATCTAGCCGGTAAAAACACCAAAGCCAGCGGATACGCGGGTCAACAAGCAGGGTGGTGGACTGATCTGATTGTTCTTGTCCAAGTCCTACCTCGGCGCTCATTGTGGCATGGCATGGCAATGTGCAATGTGCAAGCAAGCTCCAGGGTTCTGCTTACTCTCCTCTCACCTTGGTCTTGGCCTTGTTACACGAAACGCTCATCTTGGCCCCTCGCTGCCCTCTCCTTGTGAGACGCTGCCAAGCTCAATCGCGGGGGCATATGGGAAACACGGCACACTAATCTCTCCGTACCACTTGCTCTATAGTCCCATGAGTTGAAGCCAAGCCTTGGCTGCTGAGGTCGAGACTCTGGACCTCGTTGAGTCGCTGCGCTGATAGTGGGTTCTTCCGTCCGCACAGGACCCAAGAAAGACCCAAGCAAGACCCAGGAAAACCAGGAGTTGGTTGTAAGCAACCTTCCAGGGCTGCTTCTGTCGCTTGTCACGGCTAGTAACCCAAGCAAGCAATCCTTGTTTGCCCTGCCTCAATAGCCAAGACTTTCTGTGGCATGCGTAGTCAGCCAGCTCAACTCACCAGACCTGCTCCAGCGAAAGGCGTCCCTTCAGTGACAACTCTCCGGCAAGCGAACCTTCGAGCAGGGTCTTGGCAAATCTTCCGGGTCCAGACTGTAGTCGGTCCCTGAGCTCACCGACCCCAGACAAGTCAAATCAAGCCAAATCCACCTGTCACCGTCTCTTCTCCAAGCACATTGGACCCAAACCACAAGACACTCATCGCCCTGGATAGTCGGCATCGCACCTTGACCGGATAGAAAGAGCCGAGAGGCTGGCTTGGCAGTCGGCTGGCCCGACAGACCGTGGCGCAGCAGTTGCCAGCCCAGCAATGCGCTGAAAAATATGGGGCGTCTGGGCGGCTGGGCATCCCACAACCAGAGGCCCAGAGACCCAGAGAGACCAGACCGTCCCCTGCAATAACTCGGGATTTCGCTATCATTTCAAGGGAGGCAGGCTAGGGCGCAAACCTCGACCAATGTCTCCACTGTCTGCTGTCCTGTCTTGCTTGTCGTAACGTTGCTGTTCTCTGGGCGGCCGACTGTTCGTGGCAATGGCAAGAGTTCTCGGAACAGGTTCCGTTCCTGTGACTCCGATAGTGACAGTGACCCAAAGGCCTCCAGGGTCTTGGCGCCAAGGGCGTCTCGTTGAGCAATGCATGCTCGAAGTCGTGATAGGGTTGCCATGCTTGGATGTATGTTTAAAACCTCCCTGGCGCTAGCGTCTTTCGTCCGGCAGCTGGATCTGCACCTCCCAGGACATGGATCTCTGCCAAGAACTCGGAGCTCGGCCGTCAACGCGCGTCCTAGACTTGGCAGGTCAAAAGGTACATCAAGAAGAGCTCACATCTCATCCCGATTGTCCATGTCTTTTGCATCCGTCTCGTAGAGTAGACCTGGATCAATGAACCACATGTGCCGTCATGACAGGAGGAAAGGTG
Source organism: Fusarium ambrosium (assembly GCA_003947045.1). Classification (NCBI taxonomy): domain Eukaryota; kingdom Fungi; phylum Ascomycota; class Sordariomycetes; order Hypocreales; family Nectriaceae; genus Fusarium; species Fusarium ambrosium. Next base: position 11,833 of record NIZV01000324.1, read on the forward strand.
AGTCTTTGGTCTCGGGGAGAAAGTCTTCTGGCCTCGCCCATAACTCTGACTTGTTTCCCTGCAGAAGGAGGGTTCGAACAACCCATCCGCCATCCGTATTCGTGACAATCAGCGGCGCTCCCGTGCACGTCATAAGGAGTATGTCGAAGGTCTGCAGAAGAAGCTTCAAGACTATGAGCGTCAGGGAGTCGAGGCAACCCTCCAGATGCAGCAGGCCGCTCGCAATGTCGCTGTCGAAAACTCGCGCCTGAGAATCCTACTAGGTTATCACGGCGTCACCGCCGATGAGATCGACAAGTTCTTGCAGAGCTTCCCAGATCAACCCGCCACCGATGCCGCAAAGGCCACCCTATCGCAGTCAGCCGCTGGTCAGCCTGCCCTCGGCGCAACCCCCAAGATGGCTCTTCAACCCCTGTCTCGACCGCCGTCAGCAGATCCCATGAGGTCAACATTCATAGCTCCCCCAATCGTCGAAAAGAGCAGCACCCGCGAAGTCGTCGACGCAATCGTAGGAATCAGAAGGGATACCAACAAATCGGGCCCGTCCAGCTCCAGCGGGCCATCACTCTTACCCATCGAACGACAACCACTCCTCCAACCTCGACCTCAACCTCCCACCTTACCAGTCTTGCCCGCACTCGTCCTCGGACAAAGCCGGCCAGAACCTAACCCCCTCGATAAACTGTCAGTCCTCGCAAATGCGAGCGCTCAGCAAGAAACTGGTGCCAGCAAGCACCACCGTACCCATTCCCGCACAGATAGCCTCCTCGTCCCGAGTCCGCCGGTAGTAGGACAAAGCTCGCCCACCTCCTCGCACACGACCCCTAGCCGATTGAGCTCGACGTCTCCACGGAGCTACGAGTACGGTTCTAGATCACCGCTCGATCTTCCAGTTGGCACAGCACCCAGCTTCGTCACAGAAGCACCGAGCCGCAGAGAATCTGACTCGATAAATCCGGCGCTAAGTGGTGACCAGAGGTCGCCAGTACTCCGGGTACATGATGAGAGGACCCCCTGAGTAAAAGGGGTTGATACAAATAATACCATGTGGCGAACAGCTTTGCCCGTATGGCTCGTGGTACGCAAGCCCCTGGATCTTCGGTTTCCAGACCGGTAATCTGACGTCGTCTAGACAAGCTTCGAGATCCACTAGATCCCAACGTTCGCCTCTCGACATCTCCCGATCCTAGCACTCAGATTCATTGCCAAGACGATCTTCAAACGACGTGGCGAATTTCAGATATCGTGCGAGCGTCGATAGTGGTCCCTTACACACTTGTGCAATCAACCAGTCCATAGTGCACTCTTCGAATCTGACGGAATGGGGTGCTTGGCGTAACGACGAACCGTAGATGATTGATCATCAAGGTCTCGATTGATAGGCGAAGAGGTCAATCATCTTGATTGACTGGATTCAACCGAACGTTGTGGGCAGATGAGGATTTGTCGACCACCGGTCAAGTCGAAGGGAGGCCTGGCTCGATGTTGAATGATCTTTAGCAGTGTCTGAGAAAGGTCCAGACCAGGAGCTCGAGAGATTGAAAGTCAGCCTGATATAAGTCAGCCAAACCTCAAGGTCTTGGCGGGAGGCCGCCGTCGCGAGTCAATGGGTCCGAAGAGACGGGTTGTTAAAGGCGGCTGAAACCCTTGATCCTGAGTGGGGATGCAGCGGGAATGCAAAGATAAGGCTTCTCCGAGGAACATCTTTAGTGACCAACGACTCAACGCCAACGATCGAGTTGCAGTAGATGAGAAACGATCGCACGAGATTAGGTAGAAAACTATAGAAAGGTCAGCAAACGTATAGATCAAGCAAAATGAATAATTTTGAGCAAAGGAGAATATCCCGTGAGCTGAAATTTTCCGGCACAGATTAATATTCTCCCCTGACAAAAACTCGTTGGCTCTCGAGTTGCTCGGACAGTTCGCTCATATCGGGAAATCAGGGATCCATTATAGATCCACAACGGCGTCATACTGGCCCATCCAACCGGGAGGTAAGCCCGGGATGACGTCCCGGTGCCTGATGGTTCGTAAGAAGGTTTCGGTTCCGGTGGTTGCTGTTTTCGGTGTTTGGCTGGCAGTTGCGACTAAAGCTTCTTGGAGGAGAATGAACTGGGCGTTGGGGATAGGACAGGGCATGTCGTTCACTCGTAGATCATGATCGGAGGGAAGAAACGGAAAGACATCGAGATGCTCAGAGAGGCCAAAGAGGTTGAAGAGGAGAAGTTGGAAAAAGAAAGACAGGGAGGAAGGACGGGAGATAACAGGGTAGAAGCAAGAGCGGAAAGTGGGCACGCGACTGCCATGCCCTGAAGAGGAAGGAAAGGGGGATATTCTGGAGGAAGGAGCCAGCCAAGTCTATTCCTTCTGCAAAAAAGAACGAATCAGGAAAAGAAACATACCGATATGGCGTCCGCTGAACAATAAATCCCATGTTTCCAAGGCGCAGCAGCATCTCGTTTTGTTTTACGTACTGGCAACACAAAGAGCTTCGTCCAATCAAACAGCTCCAGTGACGGACAGGCGCAATTCCCCGTTCAAGTCCGAGATCGTTGGTGGAGTCGAGGAGCTTGATAACACGTGCCCGGGGTTGATCGCTTACTGGTTGGCCTGTTAAGCTTTGACATTAAGGTGTGGCTTCGGTCCATCGCGGCTCGCTTCCGGTACGTATTCTTTCCATGGTTGCTTTCGCCAGTCGGGTCGGGGTATCCAGGACAGGGCATCGACTTGGGATCGAGACGTTGTCTGGTTTGAGGTGTAACGTCAATCTGAAGGCTTGAGAAATAACGGTAGAGGCTGATATGATTTGCTGCAAGGTTAACAAAGTTCTAATTCTGCAGACGTTGGCCAACTGTGAGTTACGTACCTCTAGATCACTTACACCAATGGTTCACCACCAGACCACGATCAACAAGCAGACACGCTCTCCGGGCCTCAGTCGGTGCGGCCTCTCGGGTCGAAAATCAGGGTCGCCGCCCAACATTTAAAGAAACGTTAGCCTAGAATGGCCGCGCGGCCTCGGCAATGGATTGGCCCGTAGTCGGTGGTGGCAGTGCACGCCCGACTCGTCGTCATTGTAAAAAGGGAGAAAATGTCGAGCTTGGCGCCAACAAGGTCCCCTCTTGCGTGTAAATTGTGCTCAGTCCCGAGTATCAGATAAGGTATCTGTGGCGAAAGGGTCAAGCCAAGAGTTGTTGCCGACACCCGGGCCTGAAATATCGCCTCGATAAACTCTTGGATAACTTCCGAGTGGGCGGAGGGACAAGGTTTATGAGTATTGTGCTTGGCCTGGATGTGGTTATGACTTCATTCAGGCCTAAAAATGGAATATTGGTGGCCATGGCACATTGCCAAGAAGACTGTCGGTCTAGTACAGCCTCGTACTTCTTTCGGTGAGCGAGTTACAGTTTGCAATTGCTCAGTTTATCACGAGGACTTGTCTAGACGAGTTTATAAGGCCACTCTGAGACAATCTCATGACGGGTGAGACATGTCATTATAAGCGGTCATATATGTGAAGCCAAGACTTCCAGCTACCTTTACTCAAAATTTTAAGTTGATGATCAAGATACCCCGGTAAACTTGGCACATCAATGACTCTGGGCGCCCAGCCATACCCGAGACTCATATTAAAGGGCCGGGTACTCCTTGAGAAACTCATCAAACCCTGTAGTCTTCACGCCCAGCCTCTCATTGTCCAATTCTCCAAGAGACCAGGTCCCATCGACAGTGTGCAGTTGATAAAACCACCCGATGTATGGCCAATAGTTCCGACGTGATCCTTGACTTCTCGCTTCGAGGGCTCTTTCACGCAACTCTTCCACAGTTCCCTTCATAACAATATCCACCTTGCAATCTCTAACCTTGCCGTATATCGTGGCTAGCTCTTTGAGTGTGCTGCTTCCCGAACACACTGTCCAGTCGCCGCCCTGAGAAGCACCATCCCGCTCGATAATAGCCGTTGTGAACTCTGCAGCATCATTCTCAGTAGTCCAATGCCAGATCTCCTGGTCTGTCCCCCAGATCTCCATTGTCTTGCTTTCGGGGTCCCAGCAACCATTGTGCGCTGGACTAAAATGCCCATGACCAGGTGCAGAAAATAGCACCTCGGCCAGGACTCCAGTGAAGATGTAAATGGGCTTCAAGTTCGAAGACAAGTCCACGTGATTCCTGAAAGAGATGAACGGATCATAACTCTCTTGAATACCAAGCTTCATGTTCCTCCAGTCGTAACTCCAGCAGTGAGCCACATATGTCTTGACGCCAGCTCGTTCAGCGGCACGCAGTAGGAGGAGCTGGCCTTCAAGCTGTAGCTGAGGGATGCCTTGGTACGCGCAGATGACCACATCGACGCCCTTGCAGGCTGGATCAAGAGCCGGAATGTCATAGTAGGTCTCGCTTTGAACAAAACTTTCCAGTTTCTCTCGGCGAGAGGGCTCAAGCTTGGACGGGTTGCGACCGAGGGCGCGGACTTGATGGCCGTGAGAGCGAAGGCTATCAATGAGCTTTTGACCAAGGTTTCCTGTCGCGCCAGCTATGAGTACGAGCATATTGAAGTTATAATTAGAGGAATAAAAGATTGTGTTTCTGTATTGACATCATCTCAAGTCTCACAACTTATACCCGCGCCTTCGGGACTCGGCAATTCTCCTCGCGATTGCTTAACTCCGACCAATCTGAAGAGAGTGATCATCAACACTTATGCAGTCATCTCAGGGACAAGCGGTCAAGAATCGTGCTTATAGGGATGAGGCTGATTAGTCAAGGTGCATATAATCCTCCGGTTGATCGGCAAACGACCGCCTCGAAAAGCAGCATAAGCCACAGATTCTGAAAACACACACGAGTCAGTAAGCATGATAGATTTGGTTTTTATCCAGCTGGAGGTCAATGTACATATTTTGGCTGGCGCGTATGACTACAATCTTCATGGACTCGACCTTGATTAATAGTTGATATAATAGTTCTTGATTAATTCCAGCACTCAATTGACCTGACTATAGGGTATTGGCAGACTCGCATCACCTACTACAATGTCTACGGGCAATTCTTATTATACTACCTACACATAGCTCTTTTGTCTTTGTCGCATAACAATCGAGCTCTCTCGAGTTTGTCACATGCAAAGTGATAGTAAACCTTGCAACGACGCCAACATCACTTATTGACACGCAGATTGTCACAACACCCTCAGCTCAACTCCGGATCATCCCAAAGACACGCCTAGAACTTCCAGAAGAGCGATACTCAGTTCCAACTAATCTAATTTCCCCTCTTTCTTGTCTTGAACATGTGAAAGCCTCCCTCATCGTCCGAGGTTCAGGGTAAGCGAGAAACTCAATCATTGACATGGTTACTCGAATTACCTATATAGTCACCTTCGTAGTAAGACTATCGATTATACTAAGCCGAGTCTCTACCTATAACCGTACGACTATCGCCTCGTGGGAGCGTAGCTCAGGGACGGAACCCGGTGGACCTGCCAGATTAGAAAACCTCCGGCACAAACCCCGGCCTTTTGCCCCACAACCACCGGAACGGCGCCGGCTCTTGCTCCGATTTCGGTAGTTGTGTTGAACAACCCCGGAAAAGCACTTCACCTTAATCGCTACCGAAACATCCAAAAAGAAAACCCTCACCGATGATCGGCTCGGCCCGTTATCCTGAAGTGAACAAACATGCCGGAGCTCTCTCTGCAAGTCATTAGTCCGGGGGTCAGTCACTCACCACTCAGTGGCCAACGTGTTAGAGGGTGATGTTCCTGTTTTATCTTGATTAGGCCAATGGTATGGCACGTGGGGTGGTTGATGGCGCGGTGGGCATGACCTGGGGGGTTTCATGCGACCGGCTGACGAGGGGAGTGGTGAACTCTGATTGGTGGGTTTTGTTTAGAGTGAGAAGGAGATCCGCGAGGTATTGGTGCTCGGTCGAGGATAGAGTTAGATGAGTTCATGCAATGGCCGTATTATGTCGGAAGCTATATAGGTTTGGGTGTTGCATCATGTAGTATGAAAGCTTGTGTGCACCTCGTGTCTGAAGCTTATTTCCTCAGCTTACTTGTGTTCCCCTCGTTGTCTTTTTGGAATTGTCCAACTGCATCATCATGAAGTCTCTCGTTTCGCTGGCTATTCTGCCTCTTGCTGCTCAGGCAGTGAGAATCGTTCAATCCAACGATGATGGCTGGGCAGAGTCGTACATTCGTACTTTCAACGATGCCCTGAACAAGGCGGGTTACGATGTTGTTCTCTCGGCCCCAGCTGAGAACAAGTCGGGCAGCAGTAAGTTACATCACAATCAAAGCTAACATGCACTAACGGAGTCAGGCTCTCGCGACGAGACGCCCAAGGATCGCAAGGAGGCATGCCAGTATAACAGCTGTCCCGCCAACAGCGGCCCTGTCGGCTCTGACCCCAAGCGTCCTGATCTCAACTGGGTCAACTCATTCCCTGTCACTTCCATCAAGTATGGTATCGACACCTTTGGCCCTGGTCTGTGGGATGGTGCTGCGCCTGAGCTGGCTGTTACTGGCCCCAATGTCGGTACCAACCTCTGGCTTCAGGTGCCCTTCTCTGGTACCGTCGGTGCTGCTTGCTATGCAGCTCACGATGCTGGCATCCCGGCGATCGCCTTCTCTGGAGCTTCCTCCGGCAACACTGCCTTCAACACCAGCCCTGTTCCCGCTCGCAGCCTTGTCTACGCCGAGCTGGCCACCAAGCTGGTCAAGAAGGTCGTCGATTCTGGAAAGCCCTACCTCCCTAAGGACGTCTTCCTCAACGTCAACTTCCCCAAGGTTGAGGGCAAGTGCACCGACGCATCCAAGTTCAAGTGGGTGCTGAGCCGCATCAACCCTGGTGTCTTTTCCAAGCCTGATACTGAGTGGTGTGGCGATGACCGCCTGCCTACTGAGACGGAGGTTATTCTTGAGGATGGATGCTACATCTCTGTCAGCGTTGGTGACGCCACTGACAAGACTACTGTGAACGATGAGCGACAGGATGTTGTGCTTGAGAAGCTCAGGGATATGCTCGTCTGCCTGCCTTAAGCAGAGAGTACGGTATTGATGGACTGTTGAGGGGATATGTATATAGCTGGCTATAGGGGATAATTGTGTATATATACTTTAATCCGCCATTTTGAAAAGTCGTCTGAAACTTGAAATGTTGTCTCATTCCTTTGTTGCCATCCCCTGCCATTGAACTTACTGAAGGAGGGACATCTTATCGATAAGAATTGGCGCCTAACTTTCAAGGCCCACCATCAAAGCCTGTGGCTCAACATCGACTTTTTGCGCGACCACTCAATATCCAGCCAGCCAGGAGCCTCAATTGCCCACACAGAATGGCGCCAATCGACCGCTGCTTGGCCTCCATGGCCAGGCTGTCCCTCCTCCAGACTCCTCGGCCCGCCATCCCCACGATACCACGATTCCTCGCACCGGCCGCCGCAGCTCAGCAGGTCCGCAATGCCTCGGTCGTCCGCATCAGAAAGACCACCAAGAAGAAGAAGCCGCTTCCCAAGGATTTCAAGAGGCATAACATTACCAAGAGGGACTTTCCGCAGCACTCGTTGTGTGAGGCTATGAGGTTAGTGGGAGCAATGGGTGGTGGGGAAGACTGAGGATATTGGACTTCAGTCAAGGACAACTCCAGTATCAGTGCTAACTCATATCCAGGGTCCTCCGAGCCGTCGAAGTCGGTCAACCACCCGCCTCGGTCAAGTACGAGCTACACATCAACCTCAAGACAGCCCGAAACGGCCCCGTCATCAAGAACAGCGTCCGCCTCCCCCACCCCGTCCAGAGCGACTGGCAGATCGCCGTCGTGTGCCCCGAGGGCAGCGAGATCGCTCGCGAGGCCACCGCCGCCGGAGCCGTGGCTGTCGGCGAGGAGACACTCTTCGAGGCCATCCGTCAGGAACAGATCAACTTTGACCGCCTCATCTGCCACGAGGCCAGCGAAAAGGCCCTCAACAAGGCCGGTCTCGGAAAGATCCTCGGTCCCAAGGGCCTCATGCCTAGCAAGCGAATGCGAACCATCGTTCCCGATGTTGTCAAGTCGATGCGAGACTCGGCCGGTGCGGCAGACTACCGTGAGAGGCAGGGTGTCATCCGCATGGCTATTGGACAGTTGGGTTACACACCCGATCAGCTCAAGGCTAACATCAAGGTGCTGTTGACCAAGATCAAGGCTGAGTGCGCCGAGATCTCAGAGGAGGTGCACAAGGAGGTGCACGAGGTTATTATCAGCACGACCAATGGGCCGGGCCTGAGCTTGAACGGAAAACTTAAGGACGCAGAGGAGAAGATTACCCCCGAGGCCTTGTCGAGCATCATGTAAAGTACACCGGTGCGGGGCTTGTATTATTGTATCATATGTCATATTACTGAATAGACGACCTCGTGAATGAAACAAAACGGCTTGACGTGGGTATCATTATTGGATTTTATGTGAGCTCCCTCTAACCGCCCCGAAGAGCCTTAATGGCGTCCGCTTGTGCGCCTAGCACCCTGTATACAGCAAGGTATTTTAGAACTCTGTCCTGGCCACGGACGCCAGCCTTTTTGGCTTGCTTGAGTGCGTTGCCCAAGTCTAGTAGTAGAGTGTTTCGACAACGTGTCAAACGCTCCTCCATCTTGATCACAAAAGGTGTGTTCTGGTCTAGAGACTCAGTAAGAATTGCAATGCGACTGCATTCTTGTGCTGACGCTAGCAGTTTTGTTGGCGAGCTCCCAAGGGTACCATCGTCGTCCTCATCTTCCTCTTCGCTCTCATTGTCTTCCCATTCTCGGGGAGCTTTGGAAGCTGGCATGCTGTCCAGCGCAAGATGCTCTTCCAAAGATGTTAATCGTTCAGAGAGCTCTATCATCTTGCGTCCTTGCTCGATGGCTGATCGCACGCCGCGCAATTCATCGTTGAGCGCATTGGTCTCTTCCTTTCGTGCTGATACACGACCCTTGACCTCTTCCACCGCTCTTCGAAAGCCTAACAGTGATACTTTGACATCCTCGACCTTGTCGTCGCCGCCTCGAAGCTCGCTGCCAAGGGATAGAAATGCCGTATAATTCGAGTTCACAAGCTCCAGAAGCTCTGAGCTGATGGCTGCGCTCCGATCGCGCAAGTCGGAGCGTAAATCCTCGAGGGTCTGATGTCGGTTCGGTAGTGCAGAGAGATATGCAGCTGGCTGAAAGTCCGGAGCAAGAAAGTCTGCGCGTGGAAGGGCTTCAGGGAACGGCAGGGGGGCATCATCGTCGACGGAGGAGGAAGAATCGGAGCCGGAGAGGGTGAAGGCAGCACGGGACGGGGTGGATATCCCGAGACCCGAGAAAGAAGCAAGAGGGTCCGGCGCGGCGGCCATTGTAGGTGGTGGTGGTGTCGTGGGTGTGCTCTGTAAGTTTGTATCCCACGATGCTGAAGCACTAGAGGTGAGGTGGCATGGATTGGTGGAGGAGCTTCGTGGCGGCATGAGCGTTATCGGCGGCGCTAACCATGGTGGGAAGCGGTGTCACTGATTATCTTATCGATAAACCCCGGACTTGTGCCGTTGTGCTAACCTCTGCTGAGTCAAGTCTCTCCCACTCAGGCATAAATCACACCTCGTGATGTTCCAGGGTGCGATGAACACTCTTGGCTTTTGAGCACCCTTGAATCATTGGCAGATCCGTAGAGCAGTTCGTGGGCTCGTACTCGTACGCCTAACACCCTGGCACACGGTCAAGAAAAAAAATGAGACTGAGCACAGTGCAGCTTTAAATCTCAAATGCTCCTCTTTTGCTGCGGAGGGACTACGTAGTATAGCAGTATTACAAGAGCTATTCTAGATTACGGTATAATCTAAATGTCTGTTATTGAATATTCCAGGGTCCTCATTATAAGCTATGACTGCCTGAAAAGAGCAACAGCTGATGCTCTATACTCACGTCTTTTACCGTACTGAACCCAGTGAGGCGATAATCAGCTCAATATGCCTCCTTCGTCAAGGCCACCTCACCTGAACATCTTTGCCAATTCCGCGGGATGAACCACGATACCTCAGCCTCTGATTGGCCCTGTTTACTCTCTGTTGGTTGTGTCCAGGTGTGCTCCGTGCGAAAGCACGATTCGAGACAAAAGGCTTAGCTCAGTGGAGTGTGAAGCAGCTGAGGTGGCCATGGCGGAATCCCACGCGCTTGGGGGCGCGATAAGCGGAAGTGAAAAAAAGGAATGGAGAGAAAAAGTCTCGAAGAAGCGGATACGCATTACGTTTGGAGGGACCGAACATGAATCGGTTGCCGAGGATAAAGTCGGAGTGAAAAGGCGGGAGAGACGACACATTTCCTCTTTGGGAAGACAAGGAGATGCTACGACGGTCGCTATTCGATAATCTTTGTTGGGAGAGAAAAGAGACGAGTTGCCTGCTTGCATGCCGGCTCGGTGTGCATCGGTGTCGACTGCAACCTTCCCATGGCATCTCGTGAGATGTGCGTCTACTATGCCGAAAGGGTCTGATGGCGTCTCATATTCACCATGCCATGCGTGCATCAACGCATGTATGTGTGTGCTGCCTGTCAAAAGCCCAAGCTAGATCATGGATCCCATCGCAACCAGTCGAATCTGTCACATCATTTTGCCCTGATCTCGTTGGCAGTTTGAAGACCCTGATGAGATGCCCGGGCTTGAGAGTGAACGAACCACGGCCTACCCCCGTACTGCCGTGGGATATTTCCGTGGAGGCGTGGCTCGGGGCATGGATCAGCCTTGGTGCAGCTCGTACGACCGGCCTCTCAGAGTCCCGGCAAAGGGTATTCAGTCTCTGGGAAAAGACCTCCCACGCGAGCGGGCCCGGTATTGTCTCTGACCCTTGGGTGAGCACAGGCCCCAGAGTCCCTGTTCTGCAAACCACGCGGCCAGGATTTGCAAAGCGGATGGTGGGTGCGAAGTCGGAGTTCCGAGAACACTTGGGTGGCACGGCATTTTTTTTGCTTCCCACGAAACTCTCAACCACAGGGTCAACGGATGTCGCTCAAGATGGCCCGGGCGTGTTCCGACTAACGCCGGTGGCTTGCTCCAGGTGAGGCCTTGAATCAAGCTTATACCAGAAAGCTGAAAGGTGAAGGCTGAAAAGGTCTGTCAGGTGGGGCTAAGCCGAGAATCGTGGGGATGTGTGTTATCCCGAAGTTCCGCTCCAAAAAAAACGTTGGACGTCAGAGACACACCGACGACAGCTCAAACTCGGGCCGGGAATACTGCTTTTTGATCGATCGTCACTCACCAACAAAATGCCGAAACTCTCCTAGTTGCATCAAGCAAAAAACCGCGGCTCAAATGCAACATCTTGAGTCGTTGTTGGGGGTCACAAAGGATGATGGGTTGCAGAAGGTGGGGGCGCAGAAAAAAAAGTCGAGACACAGACAGCGATGGCGGAGCCGCCTGCGTATGACTGATTAAACGTCCCCATCGAAACCCCATCGCCCATCGACTCGATGCCTGATGAAGAGGCCTGGCCGGCAATCAGAGTGCGAGAAACCCGCTTTTGTGCTCCGTCGTAATTGCTGGTAAGCTCACAACTCGACGGTTGAGTGGCTAGAGCTGGACCTGCCAAACCCGCACGGGCGGGTGCCTGGCGCGGTTTACCTTGTGCCTGGCGCCGTGGGTGCATGCGAAATTTTTATCAATCAAATCTTATCAATCAGATCAGATCCACCCATCGCCTCCTGGAATCGGACCATTGGCTTCCCAGGCTTCGGATGCGGTCGGGGCACAAAAGTAGCGACGCACCCCACGATCAATTTCCCTCTTACTGCCTCCCCTTCCCTTTTTCCCCTCCTCCATCCATCATCATCCTCTTATCGTGATTCCAATTGATGACCAGCTGCGACGTCTGAGATTCTTTCCTTTTGCGCTGTCACGAATGGGTCCATCAACACGTTGTCAAATTGACTCTTCTCTGGCTACCAGCCGCGCCTCTAATTCGAAGCCGAAGCCGCACCCACGACTTGCCTGGGTCATTCTGCAGCCTTGCAACAGCTAGGAACGACCCCCATCTTATCAATCTGATCCGGCAATCTGCCAGCACACAACACCTCACCACCAATTGACGACACTTTTACTCGACTGAGCATTATCCAATTCGTCCAAGCCGACTTGTCCGATTACGACATCTTTTCCTATTCCCCCAGAGTTTCCCATCTCGGAACTCCGAACCCCATTTGGCTCATCACGACCGATCGACCGAAAAGAGACCCGCCGGTCTCGCCACACACACACACATAACAAACAAGGACTCGTCACCCATCCACATCAGGCCTTTTGTCACCCACCATGACAGGCCCATCACTCGCTCCATCTCCTCCACGTCAAGCTGTCGACTCCCCTGGCGCTGGTACTCCCGTCCTCGCACCTGCACCCGCGGCAAGACCTCGTGTTATCTCAGCCGCACCTGGGCCGGCTTCACCAGCCACATCCACTGCCCCACAGAGGACGCCTCTCTCCATTAAGCCGAGTGCAAAGCCACCTCCACCCGCACAACCTCAACAACGCACTGCTCTCCCTTCCATCAACAAGATGGCCATGTCGTCCGTAATCAGCCCCAACCCGGCGCCGCCGGAGCCTCCCAAGATGTCTATGACTTCCAAGGAGTGGGTGATCCCTCCGAGGCCCAAGCCCGGCAGGAAGCCCGCCACCGACACACCACCTACCAAGCGCAAGGCCCAAAACCGCGCAGCCCAGAGGGCCTTCCGGGAGAGGAGAGCTGCCCGGGTCGGCGAGCTCGAGGAGCAGCTTGACCAGCAGCGTGAGGCTCATGAGAAGCAGGAGGCGGAGTTCAAGGACAAGATTCACGAACTCGAACTTGATGTCCAGTCCTTCCGGTCTCGATGCATGCTACTCGAGAACATGCTCGACCGGGAAAGACAGGACCGCATCCGGGTTGAAACTGAGGCCGAGACCCTCAAGCGACGTCTAGATGAAGGCGTTTTCAACTCTGGTTACCAGTCACGGAGCATGAGCACTTCCCACCCGTTTGATGGACTTCAAAGTCCAACTAGTCAGCCGCAGAGGCACAGTCTTCCCGATGGCCGCCCGGACCGGCAGTCGGGTCATTCCTTTTCCATCTCCCAGATAATCTCTCCCCCAGAGACCCTCGACATCAACGCATCAAATGATGATACCGCCATCACCTGCGGGAACTGCTCCCCAAACGGGCGATGTGCCTGTGCCGAGGAGGTGATGAAGACCGCCGCCAACGGCTGCAGCAAGTGCGGTCTGACATCTAGCTGCCAGTGCCTCGGCGAGGTGGCTGACGCCCTCAACCGATCTCAGGACCTTAAGCGTCCGGCATCGCCGTCTGGAGATATTTCCGGCGAGAAGAGGCACCGATCCAGCCATGATGAGGCTGAGACAGACTTTACCGCCATGTACTCTCGCAAGGCCACCACCAACGTCACCCAAGACACTTACACTGCTCCCTCCCAAGTTCCTTCACTAGACACCATGCCGTTCAGAGACGGCTGTGGGTTTTGTAAGGACGGAACCTACTGCGTCTGCGCAGACACCTCACTGGCGACCCCTGCCATGACTCCAAATGATACCCTTCCTCCCATCTCCCAGCAGGTCCAGACACCTCCCCCGTCAGAGACCGATGTTGTTCCTCCTACACTAGCCATGGAGATGACTGCCGATGGTGCCGTCAAGCTCCCTCGCCGGACACAGACTCAGAGCCAATCATCTGAACGTCGAGGCTGTGGCCCCAACGGACCTGGTAGCTGTGCCCAGTGCCAGGCTGATCCCAAGTCTGGTCTCTTCTGCCGCCTCATGGCTGCCAACTTCAACCGTAAGGACGGTAGCAGCTCTGGAGGCTGCTGTGGTGGCAAGGGAGCTGGTGGCGGTTGCTGCAAGTCTCAACAACCCAAGCCTGAGAAGATCTCTCTCCCCAGCCTGCCCAGCCTGGGACTCAGCTGTGCCGAAGCATACCAGACACTATCAAGTCACCGCAACTTTTCCAAGGCGGCGGATGATATTGGCTCCTGGCTGCCAAAGCTCAAGGCTACCCCTCGTGCCGGAGCTCGTCCAGCACCTCAAGGGACGATGATGCCCATCGAGGTTGAGGCGGCAAGCATCATGAGCGTGCTGAAGGATTTTGATATTCGGTTTGGGAGAGGATTCTAAGGAGATCCCAAACCGTTAAAAAAAGGGCGAAAATACTTATATGGAGTACATGAAGCGAAAAATGAACAGAAAGCACATACGGGGTCCTACGAGTTATGGACAGTTGGGGTTGCATGCCTTATATGGCACATTGGTGCAGGTTATGGTCGGATAGCGGTTGTATTATACCCATGTTTATGGTGAAGATGTAGTTCCTTCACCTTGGTCTCATGCATGAACGAATCTATGCGTTATTTCAACATATTTTGTATCACTCGGGATGGCTTGAGAAGTGATGTGCAATGAATGTGCCGGAGCAATGTCGACGCAACTTGTCAGTGCCGAACGCCTCGGCAGCTCGGGGGAAGGGTTCTAGAAGTAAGGCTTGCACGAACTGGGATGAAGTGGTTAGGATCTGACCAGTGAGAGCCGTAGATAAAAGCAGGCGAGTCGATGAAGGTGTATGGATGGGACAAGCAGGGACGTCCTTGAAGAGGTCTGAAGCTGTATGACATGACATGGATGAAGGGAGTAACGGACAGAAGACGATCTTGGTCCAAGCATCAAGGCAACGCAAAGCATACTTCCGCAGTGACTGGGCGTTTATCAGGTGACGTGGTGAGTGAGAGCGAACCATGCACAACTCACGCACAAACAGTTGGAGTCTGAATGAGCCGAGTTGACAGCAAACGGGGTCTTTGTTACGTCGGTGGCTCTGCGGCTCAGATGAGCTGGAGATGAACAACACGCCATAACAGCGAAAACGAACTGTCAAGCGCCCAGTTCGTAAATTGTGAGCGGCTGACGTGCATGAAGAGTCATGACGACTCGAGCTGCCCGAGGCTCAAAGGGGAGATGCTGGGGAAAGCTGGGGTGGCCTATGCTGGTTGCGGTCAAGGGTTATCCGCCTATGGTCTTCTTGAAGTCGTCGTGAACTGTTGGGAAAAAAACAAGAGACGAGGGATGTGGACCGGATGGACAGGGCAGGGTGGAGAGTGGCCAACGCACCGGGCGGGCGGCTCACCTTGGGGCTGGACCTGGTACGACTGGGAATAGGTAGGCATGTATGACAGATGCGCTTGCATCTGAAAGACTAGACGAGAGAGATATGTAGAGGAGGCTGGAATATCTGGGCTGATACTGGACTGTGGAGTTGAGAAGGCGAAAATGGTCAGGGCCAGAATGACCAGCAGAAAGGACGAGACCAGACCAGACCAAAAGATGACCAGCAGAGAGATTGACAACAAACTGGAGGAGGCCAGCCGAGCTGAGTATAATCGCCTCCGTGTCGGTAAACTTGCATCAAGTCAAGTGTCAACTTGTGCTTGTTCAGGCTGCATAACTGGCTGGAATGGACCCCTCGGCACCGTCCAGCAGAAACATGTCGGTCTGTCTAACAAATTTGAATGGCTGGGGGGGTATCTTCGGTGAGGAAGAGGAGGAGGAGGAGGAGGGGGGGCTTCACAGGAAAAAATCTACAAGTAACAAGGCCTGCTCTGGCACCCGATGATTGGGGAGAGAAGGCCAGCGGCGCACTCTCTCTGCATAGGGGACCAGGGGGTGGTGTGCACCGGCGTAGCGCATGATTGGGCAAGGGCCCGTTGGTGCGTTGGCAGAAGGCATTCGCTGACGGGGAGAGGGGACGCACAGAGACCTTTGTTGTCTTTGCCTCGCATGGAGGGAACTGGCGTGGTGCGTCGAGATTGGTCCGAGGGATGGGGGTGGAGGATTGGAGGGTCTGGGGCTTGTAGTGACCGTCTTGTAGGTAGTTAGCGAGTTGATGGAAACTGTTAATGGTCATGTACAGTACAGCGAGGAGGCGGCATGAGTGAAACATGTCATGTTTTGCACCTGCTTCTGGCACATGGCGGTGCTTGCATTCAAGATGAAGATATCATGGAAGAGGTGTAGTTAATCATGCGCGAGAATGCACTTTGAGCCTTTTCAACTCCCAACGAAATTTCATGTGCAGCCATCCAATGCAAGGGATCTAAAATGCCCGACAACCTACAGTACCTACCTACCTGACCCAGGTCGACTCAATAAATCCATTAGAGCCAATATCCGAACACGGGTACATGCATGCATCTCATCTTACCGTCTTTTTCTCTTTTTTTCCTCTACTATCATTCCTTCTCGTCTAAACTTGTTTTTTTGCGTCTCCGTCACTCGTGGAAGTAAACGTCTGGTCCGTTTTTTTGACTTCCTGCTGATCAGGAAGCGAAGGGCGGCGGCGGCTGGCCCTCTGCAGTGACAACTCAGCGCCTAGAGTCACACCAAAGTCACATTATACGCTCTGTAGCATTTTTCCTTTTTGTCGGTATAACGAGGTTGGAAGAAGAAAGAGGAGGTGTGCAGCACAAGACTTGTTGTCCGCTTCTTTTTTCCATAGTGTCAATCAATTTTTGTCTGCAAGTCATATTAGCCACCTCAGCAAGCAATTTGTGGTCGTGTACCTACATTGATTGTCATGAAGGAACAACAAGCCTTGATCCAGGAACGGGCATGATTTTAGTATTAAACAATTTAACATGCGTTACTGTATCACATTTTCCACCTTGTTTACATACCTAATCTCGACCAGATGGGCGGGTTCTGTCTCGGCGCATAAGCTCAAAGAAGCAACTTTGTTCAAACCAACAGCAAGGGAGTTCCTAGACGACAAGCTCGACCAACTCAGCCTCGAGAAATTAAGCGACCGCCTCTCTCTCTGTGCTCTCTCTTCCCCTCCATTCTAGCGCCTGCCAACGCACAACTCACCTAATTTTCGTCCCTCTCTGCCCCGGGCTCGCAAGGCCCAAGCAAGGTTGTAGACCCGGCCCGACCTGACCCAGGCGCTGGCTGACACGTGCGAATGGCACAGGGCTCAGGTACCGGGCCCGCAGAGCAGCAGCAGGGGCCCGGCGGCCCAATCGTAGCTCAATCTCGCACCCGCATTGCCGCGTCTCCGTCTACGAGAGGGGCTTAGCGCGCACGCCAGTCGCATCGCCCGCCCGCTCCGCCCGTGGTACGTACCCGCTCCATGGGAACCTGAATGCATGCTCCACCGTTACAGTCAGTGCTTGTTCTCTCCCGCCGCCTACCGTACCTCTACCCCATCATATTGAATCCCATCCTTATCCCAGCCCAAGAGACCACCACCCCCCCCTCTCAACCTCGACTTCGACTCTTTCTTTTTTGCCTCTATGCAGTCGGCGCAACCAGCAGGTGCCAGCTGTGAAGCGTGAGCCCCCTTTTGTTGCTTTGCTGTGCTTTGCTGTTGTTGCCATCTCATCTTATGAGGCCTACAGTTGCCTACTTCCCTCCCGTCTTTCTACCGCACCTGCCCGTCAAAGTTGGGCTTTGCTTGCTACTACAGTACTTCTCCCCCCACCTTCTTGTCTCCTCTCTCCTCTCTCTCCTCCCCCTCCTCCTACCTCCTCTACTCTGCTCTGCTCTGCTCTGCCATAGACTTCTTTCTCCTCCCTCCGCTCTCTGTCCCTCTCTGTGTCTTGTCTTGGGCGACTCCGACGTGCGACTCCAATCCCCGTAATACGATCCATCCCAGTTCCTCCCGCGCCAGAGCTGCAGTTTGGAACGCGCTATACTCGATCCTCGCGCGCCTTGTCACTCCTTACAGTACCTCGCCTTGCCCTTCTCCATTAGTTGCTGGCCGGTCTAGCACACCTTCTCTGCTTGCACGACCACCGAGACTCGACTCGACTCGACCTCGTCCAATACCCTTCAGCCTCGACTTACTCGCCCGGCAGACCCGTGAGCAGCCCCTCGTCGAGCTGCCATAGGAGCTGTACGGCTGCGAAGTAGAGTTCCTTTATGGGCTCAGCATGGTTTCTATGCAACGATCTTTGTCTTCGCCCGTCCGCGTCCACTCCTCTCCCAGTACGTCTACTCCGACGTCGCCACTGTGAACCCACCACCAAGGGTTCTCGTCCTCGCTCCTATGAGCCTCCAAGGTAGTTCTTTGTGCTGATCTAGTTGCCCGCCGTACAGACGTGTCATCGTCGGTCGCGCAAGATTCGGCGTCGCCCGGTCCGCACATTGATATCCATGTGCAACCCCCCCGATCTCGTCGACGCCGCTCCCCGAGCCCAAACTCAGCTCACAACGCGACGCAAACCCTACCACTACGACGCTCCGACGACAACGCCCATCGGGGCCATGCCCAGCAACACTCACCAGCCATGTCCTCCCGCAAGCCTATCGTGGCACAGCCCAACATGCCTGGCCAGCCGAGCCCACGACACGCACCCGACGATTCGACCGTGAAACCCGGCGACTCCAAGAACGAAGACGGTCCCTCGCCGTTCCCCAAGCTTCTGCAGGATGTTTCCCAGTATACAAACCCGCACCTGGCCCCCGAAAATGAGAGCACGACCCTCGAGGAGTTGGCCCATCTCGTGCGACTGTCCAAGTACCAGGAGCGCAAGCGCGCCAACAACCGTCTGCGACTCCAGAGGAATTTGGTTTCCACGGCCCTCAGCGCCCGCCTGACCCGTTGTGGAGAGATAGCTCATCGTAACTTGGTCGACAGCTTCCGCCGGGACGACAAGGAGAACTTTTCCGCCCTCTACAACGCCATTCACGATGTACGCAACAGCTGTGACGAGCTCCGCCGTTACGCCCTCCTCGATCCCGAGATGGAGGGCCTCGTCTCGGCTGGTATTGGTTCTTCTGAAAGTTTGGATACTCCGACTAACTCGGCAGCTGCTCTTGGTCCTCTCAAAACCATCACTCCCTTCCTGCACGACATTTCCGCCTCTGCCCGGGATACCTTTATGGACTTTCTCACGCAGCTTCGCACGAACCCGGACTACCTGGCCACTCGTATATGTTCCCTGTCAAGCTCCGAGTTGAACTCGTTCTTGTCTTATCACAAAGGTTTGGAGCCCGTGGAATCAGTTCTCCCCTTTCATGGTCGATCTGCCGGAAGGTCTCACGCAAGTGCGTCCGGAAGAAGCAGCACCGCCGTGGATATAGAACGATTACTGTCCTTTCAGCGTCACGACCCCCTCTCGATCCTCATCCACACCTGCTTCGCCAACTCTGCCGGACCTGACAGTTCCGAGGACCAACGACGCACCGAGATCTGGTCCACTGCTTTGGCACGCCTGATCTCGGAGCCTAAATCCACTGGCGAGCACTTCCTCATCTCGGTCCTCAACATCTGGACCGCTATGCGCGATTGGTCGGGCAAGTCTAACATGGAATGGTACCTGATGAAGATTCTCGAGGACGGAGCCTTCCTTTTGGATCGAGCCGAGGACCAGCACGGCACACGATTCAACCTTTCAGACTGGAACCACTCGGACGAGGTCGCTGCCAAGGAGTTTTACGAGAGGGCAGTGAACCAGCTGTTTGAGTTGGTCGACGACGAAGATGCCACTGGAATCCCCGAAGGACTTTTGGAACTTGGAAATGCTGTCCTCCAGAAGCTTGACAACAAGTACGTCGAAAACACCTCCCGGTGGTTGGTTTGGAGATGTCTCTTTTTCGTTTTCCTTTTGGGCGTCATCATTCACCCCGAGTCCTATGGTATGCTTGCTGAGTATCACATCACGCCCTATGCGCGTGAGAAGATTCTCAAAAAGGTTGCCATGAAGGCTCATGAGTATGTCTCGAGCATGTGGAGCGGGAAGCCTTCGGCAACCTGCGTTCCCGTTGAAGTGCCCCCGAAGATCAAGGGTCATGTGGAGAGTATCCTCGCCCGATTCCAGGGATCACAGTCCAAGATACCGGCCGCCAAGCTACTCCCAGCGAGGTCCATCACATCACTAAGGGAAACCAAGGAGGTTCACCCCTATTTGGTCATCAGCCCGGCAGACTTGGTGACCTTGGTAAATGCCATATTCCCAGAGAGGAGGCCCCAGTCAGCAGCCTCTGGCAGCTTCAGATCGGGTCCTGCCTCCATCTCTGGCATGTCTGCCATCTCACAGCCCATTTCCATGTCAAACCCACGGAACAACTTTGACACTGCCTCGATCATCAGCACCAGCGCCTCGTCCGTCTTTAGTGACACAACCACTCGAGATGGGTACATGGACGAGCAGACGTCAGTGACTCCTCAGCGATATTCCCCTCCAGCAATGGACTCGGAGATGCAGAGGCGCCTCAACAAGTACGAGGACGACGGTTATCGCCTGCGCCTGGCTCTGCACGAGATGACCCAGAACCTAGGCGCCGACACTGTTCGTGGATCTGTTCACCCCTGTGCGGAGCGATGGGTTGTTCTTTTCATCTCAGCTGATGGAAAGAGCTTGTCGACAAACATGACCTTTGATCCTGACGACGAGCTTGACGACGAGGAGAACTCTTCAAGCACCGACACGGACGAGGAAGATGCTTCTGACGGCCCAGAGCTTGACAAGGACTACCATCAACTTCGCGACTCGATTCTGAAGCTCGTTGAAGACTATGAGATTCCTCGCAGCCTCGAACCCGAGAATGCGCGGACCCAGCTCAGCAACCGTGCCTCTGGACTCAAGAGGTACAAGTCAAAGAGCAAGATTATCACTACGGAGAGATCGATGGCCAGTCGAAACCCGTACAGAAAGCAAGTTGGAAAAGAGGTGGGCCAGATAGATTCCAAGCGGGAATCTTCAACTGTACCTGAGCCAAACCCCAAGGACCAGCAGCCAGAAGCTGTGCTTGTCACCATGCTGAAGGCAGCATCATCACAGTCCAAAGCACTGGCTGATTTCGTTTCATCTCATCAGTACTGGAAGACTCTCAACCAACTGAATGCACTCGAGTCACCCTCGCTCCGAGAGAATGGGTTCGCGGTGCTCATCAACATCTTTTCCCGTGGACCCAGAGACTCGATTCGGCGGTCAGCATCTGCCATTGAAGAGTACGATGCCTGGCTAGTCTGGCTCAAACAGAGTCAGGAGCGCCACGAGGGTATCATTGACCGGATGATGAAGAGAGTGCGTGCCATGCGTGACAAGATGTGGTATGTCACGGATGTGCGCAACTCGAAAGAATACGCCCATAGCCGCGACATATGCCAGGCATTGAAGACTATGGGCATGCCTAGGCGCTGGAGCTCTTTCCAGCGATCCCGTGCTCATATGGCCAGAGGACCAAGCTCGTCATACCTCTATCGCACCGAGTCGCAAATCATGGATCTTCTTGCTGCTTCTGAAGAGCAGGGAGGACCCAACAAGCTCAGTGACGATCCGGCTGAAGCAACGGCTGCTTGGCTTCAGAACCGCGGTATTGAGAATTTCTGCATGGGCGAGGAGAGAATCCACCGATTCTGCTACGAGGTGGACAAGTGCATTTCGAGACTCGTGGGAGAGACAATCCGAGAAGCCCCGGTTCTCTGGTCGAGCGAACTGTACAAGCGCGACAAGCTAGGCTATGACCGTGCAAGAGCTCGAGAGCGTGAGCTATCATGGACTGGAGATGATTCCGCAAGTGTCATCAGCGAACACGATCGCAAGTTTACTCCTTCGACAACAAGCCGACCAAACTCGTTGGCGAGAGACTTGAGATCGTTGTCAATGCACAACCCCAGTCAACAGTCTCTTGATTCGGTGCGACAGAGCATGCCACGGGCGAGCTCAGCTTTGTCTGATATTCTCGACGGACAAGAGTACTTTGACCGAACATCACCAGCTCATACTATCGACTCGGCTAGCACTTTCTGGTCTCCTTTCCAGCCTGTCATGTCACCTAGCTCTGGTGCATCCAGATACTCGCCCACCACGAGCTTGACGAACCTCTCTACAACCTTTTCTCACCCCCTCCAGCATGGCACTGCGCCCTCCACCGCCAGTTACTCTACTGGACGCCCAGGAACGTCGGCGTCCTCCAATGAGACGGTGTTCCAGCAACAGCGTGTTGACGACGAAAAGACTCGCTTCTTGGGCGAGCTGAGGCAATCCCTCGTCAGTCTCTTGCTCTCTGACCTCGGCAACCAAGTTTTCTCCCGAGGTTCCGAGACGGATGCTTGGTTTGACAACCTGGGTCAGCAATGCATCGATCGTAAAGATGCTCTGGATCGTCGGGCAGCGAGACGTCGATCCGAGATCAAGGAGAAACGAAGCTCTGGACGACCGAGAGTTATCGAGAAGAAGAAGAGCTTTGGTAACCTACGCGGAGCCGGAGAGTCGACTTCGGAGCGAGCGTCCGAGACCTCAGAAAGTCTCCCTATTATTACCAACGATGGACAGCCCACCAACGACTCGACACCTCGTCTGTCGGCAGCAAAGGAGGACAAGTCCGAGTTTCCTTTCAAGAAGGCTTATCAGCGACTGCTCAACATGTTTTGCGTCCATCCAAACCCCTACGCAAAGCTGAATGCTCTTCATGAGCTGGAGAACCTCATTGTCGCTGCTCTGCAGTCGAATGGACAAAAGAGGCCTCGATGGAACAGGTCTGATGCTGGCTCGAGTGTTGTGACCGAACACGGTAACGCTCGTCCCACGCCTTTGGAGGGAACAATCGACAATGTCAAGGAGAGACGATCTCAAGCACTCCAGTCTCAACTTCAGACCCCCTTCTTTGGCCCACGACAGGCTAGTTCCGAGACACGCTCCATCATGTCTGGAGGAAACATCAACACCGATGTCATCACAAAGGAACTTCAGGCTCTCTTCCGAGAGTCATCGATCCGACCCAAGTCCCTTTTCCGTGACTTGCAATTCATTGCATCTTTTGTACCGCCGTCTGTTCTTGACAAGCAAGAGAGAGGCAAAGCCTTCTGGAACACGGCGTTGGCAGCCCTCAAGCTCAAGGGAGAGGTCTGCCGAACCATGGTGGAGATGGCGGATGAAGTTGTCGCTGCACACACTCATCAGCGAAAGCCCAGCGACAACACGATCCCAGATGTGCCTCAGTCTTCAACCGGCACTCCCCCACCTCCCTCTACAACCTACAAGCTGGACGATGCTGGCAAGATGTGGGCTATCACGGCCAAGGAAGGAGACCCGACAGCTCAGCGTGAACTGGCGCTGTTCTACCTGTCCAACCCCGAGTACGTTGAGCGAACAACTCTCCCCCTCTCCAAGCCTCGTGAGGTGTTCAAGCAGACCGTCATGGACAAGTACGGCCGCAACGATCGTAGCCGCCTGAGTGGTAGTGGACCCGGTAGTGGTGGACATGGCCTCGGCAACGGAGGCGGCTCTCGTGGCTCTGGCTTCTCAAGCGGAGGCAGCGACGGCAAGGAGAACGATGTGAGGAGCGACCCGGGACTGATGTGTGTTGCCGTTCATTGGATGGAAGCGGCCGAGCACGGAGGCGACGAGTTGGCTTCGAGCTTTTTGCGACAGAACGAGTTCATGGGTCTTGGTTGAAATCTTTTTTTATTATACCCCCATAGTTGTTTTGTCTTTTTATTTTTGTTTATTGCTTTTGGCGCTTGGGCGTCTATTGTTGGAGGAATCATGATGTCGATGGATATGATCTGGATACGACCTTTGGTTTAGAGACGCAAGGTTATCTACGTGGTTTGGTTTATGACTTAGGCGAACCTCTTGGTGCCTCTTGGGTTATGAACATTTTTTGCATAGGAGCATATGCGTTGGATGTGATGGATGATCTTGTCTTTTTGGCAAATTCTTGAGAGAATGTGGAGGATATACCAAGGTGTGCATCATGCGTATATACATTGGTGTCGAGATGGATGTTTTTAGCGATGAATACGAACAATCATGGTCTTCAACTCATCCTCATATGCCTTTAGATACGGGTAAAATGTTTATTGCAGGTCTAGGTACGTAACGACTCTACATACAAGGGCCATATTGCCGTCATCAAGTAAATCGCCAGGGCATCCCGTCATTCATAGACCGACAATATGTTTTTCGGCACATTACCGCTTTTGCCTTGTCCAAATTCACCACCTGGTACGCCGTCGCGAAAATAAAACTCCAAGGTACAGATACATGTAGGTCGTCAGGCAATCCCATGTGGGATAATACTCACCCATCAACACTCACAACCTGTTGTCATCAAACACCCGAAACTCCATCTTAGTGCCCAAAACCCCTCGAACTTGACGAGGATCAAAATTTGCCATCTAGTAAGACATCGTCCTCTAGATCTTGACGCGAAGGAGATAGCGCAGCTTGACCTGGGCGATGTCGTAGCAGATGTACTCGTTGTAGTACAGAGAGGCGTTCTTAACATTAGTCGGGCCTGGCTTGACCTTGGTATCGGGCTATGATTCATCGTTAGAAGCAAGGCGTGTAGAATAGACTTGAGGCAACTCACCATCTTGATACCCTTGAGGCTCTCATGAACAAAACCAGCGTCCACCCACTTGCTTGGACCAGTGTTACCCTGTCCCCATGTACTGTGCATGCCCTTGGCCTTGGCATTGTCACCGGCGTCATAATCGGCCTGTGTCAGCTTCTGAAGGGGATCACCCAGCTCAGCCTCACAAAGGAGCAAAAGAGCATGGCCGTTGGAGATGTACGAGCAGCAGTAGCCGGCTGACTTGGATGACATATCAGCCAGGTAAATGCCCTTGCCAAACATGTAACCAGACACGGGGGCCTCGGGAGGCGCAATTCGCAGACCCTGACTAAGGATACCACCAAAGTTGGTGCATCGCGAGCCGTGCCAGAGGAGGCGACGGTCAGACTTCATCGTGGCATACTCTGAGTTGTCAAAGCGTTGAGTCTCGCCCTGGCGCTCGATACGGAAAATGTCCTGGACTTCGTAGCTCATGTGATGAGTGGCGCCACGAGATTCGTTCAGATAGTTTTCGAGGTGGACAAACTCATTGCTCTTGCGGTCCAAGGGCGTCATCTCCTCAAGTCCAAGACCCTGGAATTGGCGGTCAAGAGGATGGACAGTATCCATAGTCTTGCGATCAATCTTCATGATGTCGGCGGCATCCTTCATGTCAGACAAGCTCTCCAGAAGCTCTATTTCTTTCTTGAGCATCGCGTTGTCACGGATGACAGGTGGTCGGTTACGGCCAAAGGCGTGTGGGATCACACTGTAGAAGGTGTTGGAGAGATGCTCAGTCGCCTCTGGCATGGTCATTTCCCACTTGCTAGCAGCGAGAGTAGGGTCATCCAGGAGAGCCGCGAGATCCTTGAGCTGCTGGAAACCACGAGTAATGGTTGCCTTGCTCAGCTTGCCCAAAGGAAGCTTCTTGGCGTCATAGTTGAGCGATGTCATGGTCGCCTGGAAATATTGTTGGTTAAAAATGAGCTCCATGAGCTCCTTGACAGGCTTTTCCAGCGTGCACTCAGGGGCGGGTGTTTCATCTTCATCACCCTCCTTTTTGACTGGTTTGGTGTCCTCCTCCCCATCGTCGTCAGAGTCAGGATCGTAGCTGCGCTCAATGAAGGCGTATTTGCCGGGCCTGGGGTTATCGCCTCTTTTCTCCCAGAGGAGACCCGACTTGTCCTTGAACTTCTTCTCAAACTGCTTAATAGCATCGGCGAGAGAGCCATTTCCCAGAACGGCTTTCTGGCCGCCTTCACCGACACGGCCCCATCGAGTCCAAGTCTTGAAGTCTGAACCCTTCTTCAAGATCTGTCACAGCGTTAGACGAAGTTGGGTACATGGAGAGGGGAAACTGACCTGGATGCGATAGAACTTGTTGTTGTTGTTGGACGAGTTGGACTGGTTCAGGGAGGCGTCGTAGATCATGCCAGTGTCAGGATCGACGTAGACCTCATACGTGGGAAGAGTGCAGAACTCATCAAGAGGAATTTTGACGTCCTTCTTCTTGATGAACTGACCCTCGGCGACAACCTTATCTTCTTTGGTCTTCTCATCCATCTTGACATCCTCTTCCTCCTCAGACTCATCCTTGACTGCAGCCTTTGCCTTGGAGGCCTTGGAGGTCTTTGCCTTGGTAGCCTTAGTAGCCTTGGCAGTTTTGGTGGTGTTGGAATCAGCAGTGGCACTTCTGGATCGCTTGGCTCGAGGCTGCTCCTCCTCCTCCTCCTCCTCTTCCTCTTCCTCATCATCAGTCTTGGAAGCTCTCTTTCGAGACTTGGTCCCATTGGCGGCAGCTTTAGGGGCAGCTTTAGGGGCAGCCTTAGGAGCAGCCTTGGCGGCAGTCTTGGTGCCATTAGTCTTTGGGGCAGTGGACCAAGTGTAGTCGTCCGCATTTAGCTTGGTGCCTTTGTCGTCGGTATCGACGATCCAGGACGGGTTGACGCAAGGAAGATCCTTGGCCTTGGCAGCTGTGATCTTGGTGGTTCCGGCATTGAAGTCATACTCTGTGCAAACAACATGGGTTGTGGCCTTGGTGACGCTTCTGGTGACAGTTCCGCCATGCTTACGGATGACGGTCTCCAGAGAGGAGTGGTTGTGGTCAATGTCGTCAAACTTGCCGCTCAGCGCGATTGCGCAGCCGTCCAAAGGCGGATCAGCTGGAGGCTTTGCAGCGGCTCGTCGCCTGGGAGGCATTCTGGCGAAAATTGGTAAAGAAGGGGTTTGGAGAAAGGGGTGACGTGATGCGAAAGAGTGAGATGGGCAGGTCGAGCTGTTCTCGAGCTGAGCTCAGACGAGGGCAGGCCTTTATGACGGGCTGTGTTAGTCTCGCTGTGGGGGCGAAATTAGGGGCTGAGAGCTGCGGCGTCATACCAACTGTCAACAATAACAGACCGAATCGAGCAATCGCCGAGTAGGGGAGAAAATCCTTGGCTAATTGCGCGAGATGCGACTGACGGGGGGGAAACGATTGGTGTTGAGTTGATGCGAAAAGTAAGATGTGAGAGGAGGAGATGCAGAGAAGAATTGAGAGGTGGATGGGAATGAGGGTGGGAGGTGCCTTCCGTTTTAAAGTCACTCGCGCTCAAGTGAAGCACCTCAGCTCGTACCCCAGCTCAAGCTTAGAGGGAAGGTACGATCCAGGCTGAAACTCCCCACTAAGCGAGGCGCATTTGGCTCTGAAGAAATCGCAAGACACCATGGATGCTGGGACAAGGTGGAAGCGAAGTTGGGTTTGTAATTTAAGGATTAATTTATGCATATTTTAAACAATCGCATCATGTTTATCTCGTAACCTTCAATTGCTTTTCTGAGGGTTTTCCGACACCCTTTTCCCACATAAAACTGGCATCTCCTCAGTTGAAGTGCTCGACTTATTCTGTCACTGACCCTCTGCCAATAACCTCAGCTCAGCTCCTTCCACCAAAGTACAACGCGCTTCTAGGCACCAGCACGCGCCACAAGGGTGAACACCCCACACGAGAATGTCACGACATCACGTGGGTTCAATTAAGCGGTTCAAGTGGGAATTGTTGCCTGTTTTTTGAGTCATGGATCGAATTCGATAGACATCTCTGGGTCCTGAAGCCTAGAGTATCAAGGATGAATGGTGATATCGTCTCTAACCTTGCGGATCAGATCACAAGGTTGGTTAACAGAGAGGCACTTTGCTCGCAATGCATGTCCAAGCTCAGCTTCGGGGTTAGGTACCGTAGGCAGTTGCCTGCTCATGTTGCACAGAGATAAGTGAGCATCCAAGGACAATGCATCAGCGCGAAAATATAGATTAGCCATTTGAATACACAGTTCAATACCTACCTATGCAATATCATTTTCTCACTGTCGCAAGATAACACCCAACTCAGGGCTGGCCTCAACCGCTGCAAACGTCGTCATAGCCGGGCCCTGCTCCACCAATAGAGTTCCCTCTGGGGTTAGCGAGGGGCAGTCTCACTGGGCTGAGGTCCCCTTGGCTCAGACGGGACAGCAGGTCTGAGTGCAGGCGCACCTTCCGCGCACCTTCCGTCTCAACATCACGCCCTGTGCCACACTTCCTTTGTCCTCCATCTTCCTCATCTCTCACCAACAAAAATCACTCCGTCTGGAGTATTCAGCTTTGTTATCCACGCATTCTGCAGAGAGTTTTATTACCCAATTCGGTAAGACACCACTCATCCATTCAACGATTACTGGATAGTCGCTAACCGATGAGGAGCTGGTGGAGCGATTGCCTCGCCTGCTGCCTGCTGAGCCAGGTACGGGCATTCACGAACGCCTTTGACCAACCACTCTGTCTACTGCGTGCAGCTTCGATCAAGACTGTGACAGCTCGGGAACTTCAATTAAAAGCCCTTCGCACCTCTTCTTCGCTCTCTCCTTCTCTTCCTTCCCCTGTTAGTTCTCTTGGCCACATCTTAAATGTCAGCATCGTCCAAGACACATCTCGCCATGGCTGACCCAGACACCGTCATGACGGACGGAAGCGCCTCGACTACACTGGACCCTGCAACCGCTGGCTCTCCTATCCAGAAGATTCCCCTTGAGGTTCTTCTACGCATCACCTACTTTCTCAACACCCCAGAGCTTGGCAAGGCCCGCCTGTTGTGCCGCTCCATCGAGCAGGCTCTCTACACGTCCTTCACCAATGAGTTCTTCACCCGCAAGCAATTCATGATCTCGGAAGAAAGTCTCCAGGCCCTGATCGATATTTCCAAGAGTCGCCTCAGCCGCCATCTCCGCAAGGTGCACATCGGCTTGGACCGTTTCCCTCAAGTCCCCCACATCCATGGCAACGACCCCCGGAGTCTTCGTCTGGCAGAGCATTATGCCGGACAGTTCACACTCCTCAGTAGCGGGTACCACCGTGAGATGCTTGCTGAAGCATTCCGCAACTTGAAGCACCTCGAGGATGTTGTCTTTCGCGACTTTAACTCGACCCGCCGAACCCGTGATGGTCCCTATAGGCAGTGGACTAGCTATGGCTCGACAACAGCCTACAACGAAACAGGAACTCGCCCCAACCAGACCACATGGGGTCCTGAGATTACCGTTGCGTACGGCAGCACTGTCTTCAGCTCCGTTCTCTTTGCCCTTGGCCAGGCTGGAGCTCGACCAAAAGGCATCGAGTACATGTCTCGTTCCAGAAACCACCTACGCGACCTCGCTTTCAACCTTCCTTCATACATGGAGGCCTCCGTGTTCCCGGTTCTGAGCAATCTGGAGAAGCTGCATCTGGATGTTTACTTGACCGGTGATGACGGCTTCTCAGCTTACCCTTCGGCCACCTTTTCGGATGCGAAGCTGCGCAAGTTCTTGCTCCAGCTCACAAATGTCAAACACCTACGTATCAACGAAACCCAGGGCAGCGACACTGGACCAGGAGCCCTCCTCGGCTGGCTCGGCCAGACTTCTACTTCTTCAACATCCGGGACTTCGCCAAACCCAGCACCTCCCGCATCTGGCGCGCCGACTGCGATCCCACCTCCTGGACCCCCACCACCTTCTTTCCCGCTGCTCGAAGAGCTCAACTTGGGAATGATGAGCGTATCGCCAAGTCGAGTACTGGAAGCCCTTGCAAAGTTCGCTCCGACCCTCCAACGGTTGGAGATGCATAAAGTGATACTTACTCGGCGCCTCCCGAAAGACTCGACAGGCCCTCCCCCAAAGGTCAGCTTCTGGACCAAGTTCCTCGAACGACTCAAGGACGTCCCGAACCTTGATCTACATCACATTAAAATCAGCTGTCCTCAACAACAATGGGTTTCACGACCCGCCAAGTCCCCAGTCAACTTTCAGGCTGACAACAAGAACGCCATCGAGTACACCGGCCCTGACTGGAAGCACTATGTCGGCGAGATGATTCCCAAGGTGGTTGTACACTACACTCCGGATGAGGGAGATCCAGACAGCGATAGTGACGATGGTATTTGGGACCAATACGCGCTTGATTTGTAGCATAGGGCCGCCGCCCATTACTAACATGATCTATTTTCAGGCTCCCACGACGAAGACGATGAAGATGACGATGGCGAAGAAGACGAGGATGAGGAAGAGACTTGAGTGTGAGCTTACTCGTGCTCGCCTCACGGGCGTTTTGGTTTGGCGATGTTTCTGTGATGACTGGGGGAAAGGGATTTCCCCGATCTACTATTCATGAAGGTCTGCATGGAGACTATTTGTCGTCACGAAAGAAACAAGGCATTGTAATGATATGATGGGATGGATGGGATTTTTGGGCGATATGGAGCGCACATGTTACAGCTGGAGAAGGCTGTCTCATTAGTGGAATAGACCAACTACCATCTCATACCCAATTCTTAAGTGCTCTGTGTATTGTGTAGCGAAGGCTTTTATAAGTTTAGAAGTTCTCTCGCATGAGCTGACGTCGAGGTTCCACCCTGTACGGGAGCCCGTGATAGACAGCAATAATATGAGGCACGGCCTCAACAAGTGCATTGAATGGGCGGGAGAAAAGATTTATTTCAAGGGACTGAGCGCATCGATGGGTTAGTGAAGGGCATATATCTTTTCTTGATACTGTTACTTCAATAATTTGCTAGGCAGCCAATCGCATACCCCTATTCTACGAGATACTCATCTCTCGGAAGGTGATGGCGGCTCCTCTGATACGACAAGTTAAAGACAGACTGAGCGCATAGCACTGATATAGGAGGGAGCTTCTTGTAGGTTAATTTTGATCTTGATTTGATTTCATTTTCCACTACCCTCCTCTTCAGATCATCTCGATGAACGCACACTACATAGAAACACTATATATCATCCTCATTTCGCGTTACTTGGGTATCGTTTCCAAGATATCATCCCCCCCAAAAACCTCTTCATTCGCCGTTTCCTGCTCCCACAAGGGTCCAGACAGGAAAGGCTGGCGTGATTCCTCCTCTTGAAGATTAGTCACATCTGGATTGTGACTCCTCCCAACTACTTCTCGTGTACTCGGTTACATCTCTGGCCCTTTCGAATCTTGGCCTGGCTCAGAGTTGCATGTCGAGTTTGTGTTTCGTGTCACTGGGTGACTTTCCGCATCGGTTCGTCGGGCAATGACGAATCACTAGACGAATACTCGGGTTGCCTTCCATCCGGTTAGAGTATGATGATTTCATCACCTCGGCGCGTGATGGGGTGAGTGTTGAATAGGTAGTCTCGGGGCAAGGAACGCCCTCATCTCCAGGCAGAGTGTTCGGCCTGGGCAGGCAGATTTGATTTGTCCCCAACACGTCCTGCTCCGAAGCGCCGACTTCCGGTCCCGAATCAAGATTCATCTGTTCTTGCTCCATCATCCGTATCGTGCAATCGGATTATCGGTTCGGGACACCGGGTGGTCGGTCGGGACGCGTCTCGGGGGTTGCGACGAGCTGAGGGCTTGTCGCTTCGTTACAAAGTAACCATGGCTCTGAAGAATCAGGGGTCTCGCTTTGCAAGCGATCCAGACCCCTTCTCAACTAGCCGGATCCTTTTCAATCATGCACCGACGCCTCCATTCAGAGACTCAATGCCAAGCCAGTCATTACTGGGCATCCACAGGTTCTGGTCCATTCCCATACCAT
Organism: Fusarium ambrosium; assembly: GCA_003947045.1. Taxonomy (NCBI): domain Eukaryota; kingdom Fungi; phylum Ascomycota; class Sordariomycetes; order Hypocreales; family Nectriaceae; genus Fusarium; species Fusarium ambrosium. The sequence continues at coordinate 43,202 of NIZV01000324.1, forward strand.
ACTCTAGACCGTTATCGACTCCCAGCCCATCCGTACCCCCGTCGTATGCGTTGTTGAGCTCCGAAATCCCAAATTCTTGTCGAGGAACGATTTCAGGGGCGCTGACACTGGTCTTGGCGGGAACTTGAACTTCGATAGTCGGCTGGGGTAGATCTGGCGAGACTTGGCTCTCGGGTACCCATGGATCGGCAACGAGGGATGGCGGAAACGTCGAATCGGTCATGGCGGACATGGAAATAGGGGTGACCGGGGCAAAGTGAGACGCCTCGCCCATGTTGTGGTCATCAGGGACCATGTGTTGGCGCAAAGCTTGTCGAGGATACACATTGTCCATTGGCAGTCGACCATGAGGATCTGGAGTTGCTGAAGGTACACGGATGGCGATTCCATGGGATATCAGCTTTTCCAAATCCACCTTGATTCCTTCCGCCGTCTTCCCCACGCAGCACTCTTTGATAGTCTGCAGACAAACCTTGGCCCGTTCCATGACAGCATCCAATGTGATATCAAACTTTGGGCCGTTGGTATGATAAGCGTAGGTCAACAAGCGGGCACACTGATACGCGCAGATAGCCATATCAAGGTCCGTCACCGGTTTCGCGTTGAGTTTTTGCATGGATGAAAATATGTTAGCCATGGCAAGGGCATGTTCAACGCACTGTCGTTGGCAATGATCGATAAAGGCGTCATCAAGGCTGGCGAGCACAGCTCGAGGCAGGGCTTCTCGAAGACCACCAAGCGCCAGCCGATATAGATCGCAGTGACATTGACGCCACCAGACGTGAATCATGATAAAGACACAGATTCGAGGAGAGTAGGCACGAAGTCTCAGTGAGCTTTCGGAGAACTGGAAAGATGTCGGCAGGTGTGCAGCGAAATCACCCAGATCCTTTTGAAGACCCCAAATCCCAGCCTGGAGATCATCCGGCTTGATGCTGCGGGTCAACATAACTCGCCTAGAGAATTCCATGATCCGACGTCGCATGTGCTGAATCCGAATGTGAAGTGCCAAACTTCCAATGTCCTCGGCCTGGGGGTTACGGGGTTTGTCGGGATCGTGGACTAGTCTCTCGGTGGGCTGGGGTAGGTCAAATTCAAAGTTGCGCTCGTTGCAGGGCAATCCTACGTGGATCTTGTCAGCGCTCCAGAGCGAGTAGTCTCGGTATCCTCCCGAGATGCCCGAATCGACGCAGTAGAGTGCCCACATGAGCCTTCGACGGGATTCTTGGGCGAGGAAGCAGAGGGTTGGTGACTCGTGGTTTAGACGGAGGGCGGCGGCGTATCGAGATGCTATACTGAGAAGCATGAAAGCACTTGGAGACTTCTTGGAGAGTATGCGGTGCTTGATGATAAGCACAAGCGCCTGGACTTTGATCGTAGAGGGTCGCGTGTAGTCGGCAAAGATAAGAGCTTCGGCATCATCCATACACTTCTCGCCATATTCCCGCATGCCAGGTCCCATGTCTGTAAGGTACGACGTGATCCCGACCAAGGCTAGAAGAAGAGCCTTTTCTACCTTGCCCGAGTGGTATCGTTCCATGAGGGATGCTCGATGGAGGAAAGAGTACATGGGAATATGATGGACGTGACGGAAGAACTGGTCAAAAGTCCGACCTATCAAAGCATCAAAGGATTCATCAGGGAAGGGACTACAATTGGTTGTTAGCCTGCAGCAAGAGCAATCATCTACGAAGCAAACTTACACATCGTGAGAATAGCCTTGGGGGGTTGCGGTGCTGGCAGGGTCGGTCAACCCTGGGTCACTATCATTGTGACCATCATCTCGATCACCTTCCATACTCTGTGGGCTTCGATCCTCGCTTCTCATTGCGATGCGCGCACGCTTGCTTGGACGATAAACGCACTCGATCCCTTGGGAGCGACACCGGTCGCATGACGGCATATGACCGGAACATCGGGCCTTGCGGCTGTGACAGCTGAGGCAGGCCTGTCGGACACGTCGGCGCGGCAAGCTGCCGGATAAGACGCCTGCGTCGCCGTCATCATAGGAACAAGGAAAGCCGAGGCGCTCGCAGTTGGAGCAGATGTCGCGCGCGCCGTTGCAGCGGACCTTGCGGGCGCGGCATGTGGTGCATGTCAGAGACGACTTCTTGGGCTTGCGGTCGGGAGAATTGGCGTGGGAGGCGGGCTGTGAGGCGGCTATCGGTGGTTGAGAGACGGCCGACACAGTCGGAGCAGCGGCTGAGACGGGAACTGGAGAGTCGAGGCTGTGGATGAGGTTATTCGGGTGGTCGCCTGCGGAGGAGGCGAGATCCATGGCGGC
>NIZV01000325.1:0-44982 GCA_003947045.1 Fusarium ambrosium
AATTGTTCTTTCGCACCAGCCAGGCAAGTCTATCCGCTGCGTGTTTCTTCTGTGCAGGAGAGAGAATGTTGAGACAAATTGCTAAAGCGTATGCTGCTTGAGATTCGGAGACTAGACGGCCGTTGCGTGTGACGTATTCATCTTGGAATGCGCCTCTCGCGGCTTCGGACTCTGCTTGGAACTTCGCGCTCTCGTCGTGATGGCCGAGGATGGCTGATATCTTGACCATCAAGTCCAGACTTTGGATGAGAAACATATTGGCTACCAGTTTAGCATCTGTTGCTCCCTTCCATGGGGCGTCAGAAGGTGCTGCTGGATCAAGCCAGTCCTTGAAGAAGTCAGTAAAAAGGGTATTATGAGTTTAGGGCCATACTTACCCCAAGTTGAAACGGCTCCGGATCCCATAAGTGGTCTTTTCGTGGAATAACCTTCATCCAAGTCGTCATGCTATTGTACTGCTGTGCGAGTATACTCTCATCCCCTGTCTCCTGATAAAGAGCCCAAGGCGCAAGAATCGTAACATCATGCCAAATAGCACAAGGAACTCTCCTACACCAGATCGGATCTGCGATAGTAGCGTCGGGGCTAACCATAGGCGGTACTCCATCAAGCACAGTTTGATCATGCTCTAGGTCAATCAACCAATTCTTCAACATGCCGAAGCAGTCGTAGATGAGGGTTGCAGTTGGGGCGAAGAGTGCCAGGTCTCCGGACCAACCGAGTCTTTCGTCACGTTGTGGGCAATCGGTAGGAACAGAGAGGAAGTTTCCTCGCATTCCCCAGACGATGTTCTTGTATAGTTGGTTGAGGATGGGTTCTGAACACTCGAATCCGCCAACGGGTTTCATGTCAGTATGGCAGACGACAGCCTCGACTGATTTCAGGTCCAGATCACCAACCCATCCATTAATCTCGGCATATCGGAATCCGTGAAACGTGAATCGAGGTTCGTATGTCTCCCCGCTCTCATCACCTTTCAAGGTATACTCGTCGGTGGCCTTGCAGATACGGAGCGGACGTGTCCCGAGTTCTCCATTCTCCAGGACCTCTGCATGGCGTAGCGTGATCTTGTGTCCCCTAGGACCCTTTATGTTTCGAAGGCGAAGATATCCGACGAGGTTTTGGCCAAAGTCGAGGACAGTCTTTCCAGATGGTGTGGTGATCTTCTCCAAGGGTTTGATCACTTCAACCCGACGGACGGGCTCTCCATAGCCGGCTGTAAGCTCTATCTCCGAAGATAGGTTCTCCATCACCAGAACGGGTTCCCATTTGGAGGCAGCCTTGTCCATCGCGGCTGTTGACCAAGATTCAATCTCATCTCGCGCATCATACTTTTCTCCGTCGTAAATCTCCGCAAGCTTGATAGGCCCCTTAGTCACAGTCCAAGACCCATCAGAAACAATAGTCTCAGAATGACCATTGGCATAGAGAACCTCAAGTTGTGCCAGAAGAGCAGTGTGAGGACCCCAGATATTTCGATGTCCTCCTTCAAAGCCGATCCGACCAGAGAACCAACCCTCCGCAAGACGAACTCCGATACAGTTGGCGCCCTCAACGAGCGCTGACTTTAGATCATATGTCTGGTACTGCAGTCTATTGCCGTAGGCAGTCCATCCAGGAGCGAGGAAGTAATCTCCAACACGTTGTCCATTGATTTCGGCCTCGTAGACGCCCTGAGACGTGATGTAGAGTCTCGCTTGCTCTACCTCGCCCGAAAGCTGGAACTCCTTCCGGTAGAGCTGTTCTGGGTCTGGTTCAGAGGTACCGGGACCCCAAGGAGCAGCAATACGCTGACATTGCCAATCTTGACGCTCGAGGAGGCCAGTTTCGAGATGTGCGGGTTCGCTCCAAGGCGTAACGTTGTCCTTGTCGTCATAGAGCCTTACACGGGTGGATATCTTCTGTCGCGAGCGGAGAACATGGTCGAATGGCCATGAGACGAGGGTTGAGAGACTTGATGCTCGTTTTGCTGTCAAGGCAAGGTGTTGTTGTTTGTTGGTGTTGCCATCGCTTATTTCAATCTCGTAGCCAGTTTGCTTGAACAAGCCGGTTGCATCTTGGATATTCCATGAAATTCTCGGTGTAGAATCCTCGACGCCTAGAGTGTTTGGGGCATGGTAGTGCTCAAACTGAACGTCAATGACGGACGCCATCTTTGTGCTGTGGCCTTGGAAGCGAGGTTAAAGTGTCGAGATCATGAATGCAGACTCCTTTCGGGCCACTCTTGATCAAAGCGCGATCATTTAATCTCTTATAAGCCCCCTTGGAATCCACCATATGATCAGATTCGGGAGCAATTGACGCGAGCTGAGTCCGTGGTAGCATCCTTCGTGATCCTAACCCCTCATGTGCCCACTCATGGATTCTGACTCGGTCACGGAGAAACGGCGAATCAGCAAACGCAAACCAGCCAATAGCAATGGTCAGTCAGCCTTATTCCTGACTTATCGGAGTATTACCTGCAAATGGCGAGTCTTGGCCGCGCTAAAAACTCCGTCTCTGCCAGGTGCTCCGGTCTCCGCATGACAGGAGAAGCTGGCCATGTGCATTAGCGGCGGAAAACTGTCGGGAAACATATCGGGAAACTCACCCAGGGGCATCAACCATGTGGAGAAGCCATCACAACCTCAGCATGGTGAGATAGGCTGTTAGGGTGTAAAGATCCTTGATGATGTGTTTTTGTGCTCTATAAAAGACAGTAGGTTTGGGTCTTCTGTTGGTAGGCCAATTCCTACCACGTTATTCCTCTATCTTGCAATGGCCAACGAGGCGTCCATGTTTTTAGCTGACGATGTCGTCACATCGTACAGCAAGTCAACCGGTCACGACCTACCCGTCCAGGATCTTCCCCTCCCCCCAGACTTCAAATGGGGCACCGCCACGGCTGCATACCAGGTTGAGGGTGCAGCTACTCAGGACGGCAAGGGTCCGTCAATCTGGGATACGTACACACACCTCACCCCATCACGGACAAACAACCAGAACGGCGATATCGCGTGCGATCATTATAACCGCGTCCAAGAGGATGTTGATTTGATGAAGTCCTTTCACGTTGACGTATATCGCTTCTCTATTTCTTGGTCACGATTGATCCCTCTTGGTGGCCGCGACGATCCCATCAATGAAAAGGGCATTGCCTTTTATAGCGACCTCATCGACAAGCTTCTAGCAAAAGGGATTGAACCTGTCGCAACTCTATATCATTGGGATACTCCTCAAGGCATATACGACCGATATGGCGCCTTTCTAAACACGGAAGAGTTCAAGGCTGATTACATCCATTACGCGAGACTCTGCTTCTCACGGTTTGGTGATCGAGTCAAGAAATGGGTCACTTTCAACGAACCTTACATTACATCCATATTTGCTCATCACAATGGTGTTCTCGCTCCAGGGCGATGCGCTGCGGCTGGAAACGACACCAAGACAGAACCATGGCGCGTGGGACACACTCTCATTTTGTCCCACGCTGAAGTGGTACAGATGTACAGTAAAGAGTTTGCATCTCAAAAAGGCGACATCTCTATAGTGCTGAACGGACACTACTACGAGCCCTACTCGGACAGGCAGGCAGATATTGACGCTGCTCAAAGACGGCTCGAATTTTACATCGGGTGGTTTGGCGACCCTGTCTTTCTTGGTCAGGACTATCCCGCCTCCATGAGAGAATATCTCGGCTCCAGGCTACCAGAGTTTACTCCCGAGGAGCGTCAACTACTGCGAGACACGAGCCGCATCAACGCATTCTACGGCATGAACCACTACTCAACGAAATATGCCCGTGCCCTCCCGGCTCCTCCAGCAGACGACGACTGGACGGGTAACATTGAAGAAGGTTCCGTCAATCATGCAGGCGTCGAGATTGGTCCTGTTTCAGGCACAAAGTGGCTTCGCGTTGCACCAGAGGGATTCCGCAAACTGCTAAACTGGGTCTGGAACCGATACCAACTCCCCGTCATTATCACCGAGAATGGATGCCCTTGCCCTGGTGAGGATGATGTTAAGGTGGCTATTGACGACAAATTCCGTACGAGATACTTCGGTCTATATCTTGATGCCATCTCTCGGGCTATATATGAAGATGGTGTGCCTGTGCAGGGATATTACGTCTGGACTTTGATGGACAACTTTGGTACGTTTCCCTCCCCCATTTCTAACACACCGGCGGAACTAATGTTACGAAAGAGTGGTCAGCTGGCTTTGGGCCACGCTTTGGTATCACCCATGTCGACTTTTCGACACTGAAGCGTACGCCCAAGGACTCGTCGCGCTACCTCAAAGAGACGTTTCGCAAACGTCGATCTCAGAAGACCAATGGAAAGATTTGAAGACAATGGCCTAAAACTATTCACATGCTTTTAGTGTTTTCATATAGAAATGAGTTGCAGATTAGACATTTCACATTTGGCACTCGTGGATTTCCTCCGGGTCTGCTTGGTGTTGGATAAAAGGAGAGTACAAGAGGTCTACTTCCGGTGACATTCCAGCCATAGGATCTGTTCCTGATGTAAAAGGTCGCGTACAAATAGCTAGGCTTCTAAACTTTACCGCTTATGGGGACTGGCCATGCATGCCGCCATGTCTCACGATCGGTACGAGTACGCGGGCACGCGGTTATAGAAAAACTTGAGACCTGCCCAAGCTAAGGTAACAGAAGGGCCTAACTTTGCAGTCTAATTATTAGTAAACTACGAGATAAAAAAGGGAAATATCTTCCAATGCTATTAAATTACTTTTAATAATTTTCTTAGCATTCTTAGGCCTTAAATCTAGTTATTCTTACCCTAATAACTATTAAAGGTTAGTTTAGTGTCGCATAGGTTTTACGACCGCATAGCAGGTTCAGATGGAGTTCTCTACAGGCCGCTTCCAGTAAAGCACAACACTGTCCCTGTACTTGCGTTTGATGTCGGATTTCTTTCCACTCTTGAGTCCCAGATCCCAGTTGCAATGCAGCCATCACCCCAGATTACCTAGTCGGGGTCACCTTGGGGCCAAATCCTGATTGAGGCTATCTACACTCCATTGAAGGAATATGCAAGTTATTTAGAGAACCGTTCAAGAGAATTATCGTGCACTGCTTTCAGCTCGCTTTTCATTGTGGCGTTCATGTTTCATAGCCCATTATTCCGTGGTATTACTCCGTGGTATTATTCCGTTGTGTTATTCCGTAGCGACGATCCCGTGTCAACTGCCGACCCAACAGTTTTTTCCAACCTCTTCATGTATGCATTTACCAAATAACCCAAACCTCGGGACAAACAGTAGCGAGGCTATTCATCTTTATCCAATCAGTTCAAGGCAAAAAGACGAGTTATTCTCTCCTGATACCTTGACTGAGCCCGCCCCACGTCGTCCAACTAGCCTCCCCTGGTTCTCCGCCTTTTCCCGCAAAATGAATCCATCAAGTGATGCGGGGAGCGAGTTAACCTGGGGATAGACTCTCCGGGGTCTGGACGTTAGCTTCAGCCAGCAGGCCTCGACTTCCGACCGGATCACCACCTGATTCGATGTCCATTTCGGAACACAGGAGATCCTCCACACCATGCTTGGCAGATATACCCAGCTCACCTCCGCATTAAGCTAGACACTTCGTCCTTCGCTTTATTGTCTACCGAGTCATTGACTATTAAAACCATGTAGGAATCATTCCTTTCTCCAAATCCCCAGATTCTGCATGAACCTGCCCCACATTCGCATCCTTCATCATGGCGACCCCCAAGGAGACAGAGAACGTGGAGCACGCAGAAGCTCCTATTGAGATGGGTCTCAAAGAGTCTGAAGCCGCTGTTGACGCTGCCAGCAAGGGTCAGGCGGTGTCAGGCTATGAACATCTGACACCTTGGGAGACTGTCAAGATGTTCAAGGTGGCTACTGCTGTATGCTTCTTTGCTGCTTTCAGTGCTGCAACTGATGGCTTCCAAGTTGGGTAAGACATCACCCACCTCTTACAAACAATAACTAACACACTCTAGCATGAACGCCAGCATTGTCGCCAATAAGGGCTTCGTCCACCAGTTTGCCACCAAGCACGACGCCGAAGGAAACCCCTTCCTCGAATCTCCCATCCTGAGCGGTTGGAGCTCCATCATGTCCGTCGGCCAAGTCATAGGAATGACGTCCCTCGCTTTTATCTCGAGTCGATTTGGTAGAAAAGTTGCCATGTATACGTACTGGTTCATCTTGGCCATGAGCGTCATGACGGAGTCCCTCGCACGAACTTGGCCGGTCTGGCTGGTTGGTAAGCTGCTCGCTGGCATCGGTGTCGGTTGTCTTCAGTCCACCTTACCCATCTACATCTCCGAAGTTGCACCAGTGAGGATCCGTGGTGGTCTTCTCATGTGCTATAGCTTCTGGTGGACTGTCGGCACCTTTTCTGCTAACGTAGCACTCAATGTTTTGAACAAAACGCACGAGATGGACTGGCTAGTCCCGATTTATACCCAATGGGCACAGATCGGTCTCATGCTCCTTATCTATGTCTTCCTACCTGAGTCGCCAGCCTGGTGTGTTGGAAGAAAGAACTACGAGCGAGCCCGCAAGGCGATGCAGCAGCTACACGGCAGAGTACCCGATTACAACATCGATCAGCAACTCCAGGTCCTGATTCTCGCCGCCGAACACGAAGAGGCCGTCGCAATTGAGCAGAAGCGCCAGAGTTGGGTGTCCATCTTCAGAGGGACTGATGGAAGACGTACCGTGACAGCTCTATGGGCCAACCTCTCCCAGCAGTTCCTCGGTCTTACGCTCTTCTCCAGCTTTGGCACCTACTTCTTCCAGCAGGCAGGTGTTTCCAAGCCATTCACTGTGAAGTGCATTACTTCTGGGATCAATATTGCCACCATCATCATTATCATTCTTGTTGCTGATCGTGTTGGCCGCCGATGGATCGCCTGTACGTCCACCACGGTGGAAATGCTCGCTTGCGCAGTCATCGGAGTCCTTGGTCTCATCAAGAAGACAAAGGCAATGGACTACATATTTGTGCTCTTCGCCTGCTTCTGGAGTGAGTGTGTTCCATCTCTCGGCTTGTTCATAGTTAACCGTAGTGATAGATATCGGTATGACCGCCAACGGAGCCGCGGGTTGGGGCTACATCGGCGAAATCTCCTCCCAGCGACTGCGACCCTATACCGCTGGCTTCGGTGCCGCCATCACCTGTGTTGTAGGCATCGTCATGAACGTCCTTGTCCCTTACATGGTTAACGAGCATGAGTGGAACTGGGGCTTCAAGACCGGCTGGTTTTACGCCGGCGTCGGTCTTCCCTTTGTGATCGGAATGTGGCTTCTGATCCCTGAGACCAAAGGGTGAGTGAACTTGCCATCATCAAAGTGAATTCAGCTAATCTTTCATTTTAGTCGTTCCGCTGCTGAGCTGGATGAGCTGTTTGAGAGGAAGATCAAGGCCTGGAGGTTTCACAAGACTGAGACAGCCACCCAGCGCCTTGTCGAGGTACAGAACAGGTATTGAAAGCCTGGAAAGGCTTTGTTTGAGCCCAAATGGAGTGTTCACGTAGGTTTCATGAACTATCCAGTGAACTTATAACAAATAGTCAATATTCTCCCTTGCACAGCTCACACAGCAACCTCTTAGTTCCTTCATACCACTCAGCAATCCATGGCTCTCTATCCTTCAGATATAGCACGACTGGCTGATCATGATGTTGAAGTGACATCAAACTTCCAGGAACTCAAATATCTTCTTGACAGCTTCCTCGTCCCTCCCAACAGTCGTTCCCACCCAGTCATCCATCCATCCACCATCAAAGTCAATAACCCACGCATCATCAGTGTCATTATGGATCAAGACATTAGAGGGCTCCCCATCTCCCCATGCCAGACCAATTTCATGCAACTTTTCGATCGTTTCTCGCACTTGTGTCGCCCACTTCTTCCTCCTGCTCACGGCAAACGAGGAAGCCCTAACATCTCCAAGACTGACGAGGAAGAGAACATCCGGTGGCGGAATGTACTGGCTCAGGAACCCAATTATCTTGTAATCGACTGGATTCTTGACCAAACCGAGGATTTTTGGTACACGGATAGTGTCTGCATATTGGGAGGCCCGAATCTTCAAAAGTGTGTCCAGCTCCCTTTGCATAGACTCAATCGGTAGATCAATCCCGACTTTGGCGCACATTTCTTGATCGCCCACAAGAACACGAGAGATTTGTCCGTCGCTGATGATTTCATCCACGATGAAAATGTCTTTGGTCAAGACTGTGGGTAGATCCGAACTCTGGATAAGCTCAAGATTGAGTGGCGGTTCTGCCTCCAACGAGACGTCGGGGCTGAGGTCTTGAGACGAATATCTTTCGAGTATCCACTCTCCATGTTTGTGTTGAGTGTAAAAGAGAAATGCAGACTCTTCTGGAAAAAGAAGAGAATGCAGGGAAAGTGGCAGAGTAGGCTCTTTCGGTGGGATAATCTGGTCAAACGTTGACCTCCCAACCTCAACGACGATGTCCAAGATCTTATCCATCATGGCTCCTTGCGCATTATCGCTTGTCAAAACCGCTTCGTCGTACTCCTTGATGAGATAATCCTGCATCAAGTCCCCAGTTGGGGATGGATCGATATGCACAATCATTCGTGCCTTGTTCCAGCGAATCCACAGAGACAAGCCATCTCGGTTGCCAAACTGGATGCGTTCAAGATGATGGATGCTCATGATTTAAAAACAGGATGACAAGAGAAGTTGAAAAGAAAGGATATTGAAGAAGTTGAGTGGTGAGGTGAGAAAAGCGAGGGGCGTTGTAGGCAACAACGGGACTAGCGGCCAATAGGATGCAAGAATGTCTGACAAGTACTATACCATGTTGAGAATACAGGGAATGGATAAATAAATATGTCGCTATGGCACAGAAGGTTCCCCTCCTTGTCGAATTTCGACCTGTCTTGCTTTGATAGCGGTTCGTGGGTGTGTCGGTCCCTTAGCGGCCCCAGCAGCAACGGCCAAAGAGCAACAGGACGCCATGTATTGACTAGGTTCCGGGGTTTTCTACGCCAGTCTCTCTGGCTAGACGCGACACGTTGGGCTGTAGTCAGACCGATCTTCATAATTCATGTGAGGCTGAGCAGATTACTTTGACGTGTTGCCCAAGGCGCTAAGCTAGGAGCTTCTGTGATTGATACCGAGCAAACGCAAGCGATTGCCCCGAGTTGTAGCTAACTAGGTACTTGGTAAAACGACAATATCTAAAAGTGTCCTGCAACAGGCTTGGGAATATATGGCCCCTCCAGATATTCTACTTCCTCTGCGCTCAGCTCCTTACCACGCAGCTCAACAGCCTCCTCAACTTTGGAGACGGAGTTCAGACCAACAACCGGAATCGCACCTTTGCTCCGCAGCCAAAGCAGAGCGACCTGGGCCATCTTCCAACCTTTCTTACCAGCCACTTCTTCAACCCTCTTCACAATCTGTTCGTCGGCCGGAGTAACTGCCGAGCCAAACGGAGACGGAATCTTGGAGCGTTCAGACTCCTGGACACCGAATGGACGAGCCAGTAAGCCGCCGAATAGAGGCGACCACGGGATAATTCCCACACCTGTTTCCTTGCAGAAACGGTTCATTTCTCGCTCTTCCTCCCGGTAGCACAGATTATAGTAGTTCTGCATCGCCACGAACTTGGTCCAACCGTTGCGCTCTGCTACATGCTGCAGGTTCGCAAACTGCGTAGCCCACATGGAGCTCGCACCAAGGTAGCGGACCTTGCCACTCTGTACGAGGTCGTGGAGGGCCTTCATTGTCTCTTCAGGCGGGGTGGATTCATCATAGCGGTGAATTTGAAGGACATCGATGTAGGTAGTTCCCAAGCGAGCTAGCGATGCTTCGACGGCGTTGAAAATGGCGGCGCGAGAGAGGCCTGACATGTCAGTATCCAGGTCTAAAGTGTAAGGGATAAAGTATACTCACCTCCCTGATTGACGTAGTCTTTGCTCTGGGCCATGAACTGCCCATGAGCGGGACCCACGACCTCGAGATCCTCACCAACAAAGACGGAGCACTTTGTCATGAGGACAAGCTTGTGGCGGGGGATGTTGAACTTCTTGATTGCCTTTCCGAGAATCTCCTCCGAGATGCCATTGGAATACATATTGGCCGTGTCCCAGGTATTGATACCTCTGTCATAGGCAGCCTTGAGAATTTCGAGGGCTTCATCCTCTTCGATAATCCATGGATGCCACTTCCTAGAACCAAAAGACATGCATCCGAGAATTGGAACTGAAACACGCAGTCCGGATGCTCCTAGTTGGGCATAGTCCACTTTGGTAGTATCCAAGCTGTTCTTGAGGGAAATTGGAAGATCCTGGGATGCCATGATGTTGTAAAGGGGAATGAACTTGGGTAATAGTCAGAGTTGAGTTGTCTGAGTGATTGCTTGAGGTTGGAATGATGAGAATGAGTTACAATTCGATCGACCATCCGGAGTTCTTTATAATCCCACTTCACAGGCAATTCATTGAGCTTCATCCACCAAGCGCGATGAATTTGTAAGCTCATAACGGCTTTAGGAGAGTCGAATAGTAAAATCCGGGCTCTCATTTCCAGAACCATCGTTGCAAATACGCCTCACGCCTTGGATACAATCCACGACGATGAACAGGAGGTTAACGCCCTGGCCAATCAACGGTGACTTTGCAACTCCCCCGGTTGACGCTAGTCGCTAGTTACCGAGCAAGCCAATCAGAGCTGACTTGTGGGTGCTTAACCAGGACGACGTTATCTCCGAGTTGAGGATCCGGATCTCACGTTGACATGAAAACCTGCATCCGAATTTCCCTTAACTGGCAACTGATGATATGGCTTCAACTGGCAAAGAATGCAGCGGCGGCCCAGCGAGGCGCAGGCGGAGCAACGGTGGATGCATCACTTGTAGGTAAGCAAGCCCAGTCAAGAGATACACCCCAGGTTATCTCCGGAGCATCTAACCTTCCTAGGATCCGACGTGTCAAGTGCGACGAGAAGAAACCATCATGCGGGCGCTGTACCTCCACTGGCCGGAAATGTGATGGTTATCCCCCGCCAAAGCAGCCCAGGCTGGATACAGTCTCGATAGTTGTCATGGGCCCAACGACAGGGTCCTGTTCAACTCCTGGTGCATGCCCCGCCAGGTCGAGACAGTCGTTCCAGATGTTCAGTCAGCTCTATGCCCCGATGCTTTCCAGCTATGGTACAGAAGGCTTCTGGGGTATGGTTGTGCTGCAAGCCAGCCATGTTGATGAAAGCATCAAACATCTGGTCATCGCAGCATCGAATTTGAGCTCGAGCAACAACGTCCCGTTTCTGGCTCACTATAACAGGGCGCTGCAAATTTTGAGCCGCTCTCAGAACGTCGACGTTATCATCATACTCGTCGCTTGTGTCTTGCTCACCGTTTGCGACGAGCTTCAGAACCGCGGCGACAGTGCACGGCGTCACATCTTGGCAGGCGAGAGAATATTGGCAGAACAAAATGGGCTGGCTTTGGGTCCTTGGAGAGACAGCTTTGTGTTGAAAGAAATCATGTCGACTTTTTCCCGTCTTTGCTCCCCAAGGCCTATGATACCTGGGGTTGCCTATCCACCAACTTGATAATTGGATGAATTAAATGTTGAGAAAACCGGGCATTACTAAAGAAGAGACATACAGCTATACTTAGCGAAGGGACTCGTTCATTTCAAGAGCCATTGGATTCCTTTCATCGAGACCCATCAGGACAAAGAATAGAGCTGCCTTCACAACTCGACAACCTTTTTACCGCTTATTCTCGTCATTGAAACCACTGAAGTTTTGTCTATGCTCCTCCTCTTGCATCCCGGGTGAGACGAGTGTCCCGGACCAGCTAGGCTATTGTGGTCTTGCTCTTCTAGCCCAATATAGACCACAACTATTGTTGCAAGGCTGCAAACTTGATCCATACGCCGAACTTGATCACTTTGTTCCTAGATGCTCGTCCTAGTTGATGCCCATGGGGTCGACCCGCACGTTTCTTCTGAAGCAGACTTGACAGCGGGAGGACGATTGCTGTTAGACTAGGCATGATTAGTGATGAAACGTTCGGTCCTTGTATGAAATACATATAAATCTCCAAGAAAAAGCAAGTTCATGAGTTCGGATGTAATATCGTCACTTTAAGGCAAAATGTTTCTTGATACGATGTTAGACAGAATCTCATCACTATCGACCTAATATGGTCAGTCTAGATCTTCGTTGCTTATAGGGTTGCCCCTATTGCGGAAATATTAACCTCTTTGAAGCTCTAGAGGAACATCTCCCTTATAAATACACGTGGTTAATCACGTTGCTGACCGCGATAAGCGTTTGCCCAAAGGACAGATATGAGATACATGAATGCCTTAGGATGTCTCTGCCTGCTGACAAACAGTTCAACATTCGCAGTGCGGACCAACTTCATCACCGACGCGTACACCCTTCACAAATAAGGAAATAAACTTGCGAGCAAAAAAAAGTTGCCTATTTCCTCAACGCAAGCCCGACCCATCCTTTTTCACTAAGCGAGCTTATCTCGCGAGATCAAACTCCATAGGCACTTGTCAGATCACGCCACCTTTTGCGCGTTTTCCGTCATGATCTGATGATTTATAAGAACTCGGACAAACGTTGCGCTCGATGCTTTTGTCAGCTGGGTAAGTGTTCCAGTCTTTATATGCCTCTGAGACTTGATAGGTCTGTTCGGATAGGTCTGTGATTGGCTGATCGAGGGGTTTCAAATCATCTTCAACCCACACCTTTGTTGTCACGTTATGGAAACAAGTTAGAGGTAGATATATAAAAGGAGGGTCTGGTATGCTCAAGAATTACTTTTTCTTTTTGCTAATCAACCTCATTCTTCCTATATACCTAACGTCCGCACCTACCAAAATGAAGGTCTTTATTGTCTTTGCTCATCCTGAGCCACAATCCCTCAACGGCTCCCTCCTCAAAGTCGCAGTCGAAGAACTAGAGTCCCAAGGCCACGAAGTCAAAGTCTCCGACCTATACGCCATGAAATGGAAGTCCCAAGTTGACCGCGAAGACTTCCCCCAACACCCCGCCGATGAACGTCTCAGAGTGACAAAGGCATCAGCCGTTGCAACATACTCAGGCACACTCACCGACGACGTGAAGGAAGAGCAGGAGAAGCTAAAGTGGGCCGACTTTGTCATCTTCCAATTTCCCTTGTGGTGGTATTCCATGCCTGCCATTTTGAAAGGCTGGGTTGAGAGGGTCCTTTCTCTTGGATTTGGATATGGGATCGGAGAGCACAGCGAGACGCACTGGGGTGATCGATACGGAGAAGGAGTCCTGCTTGGGAAACGCGCCATGGCGGTTGTTACACTCGGGGGTTGGGAACAACACTACTCTGCCCGAGGAATTGGCGGACCGCTCGAAGATCTTCTATTCCCCGTCACCCACGGAACTTTCTACTACACCGGCATGGAGGTTCTGCCGTCGTTTGCCATGTATCGGACAGATCGAGCCACTGATGAACAGTTCAAGGAGGCGGCCGAGGGACTTCGTCAGAGGATGAAGACCTTGTTCACCGCAAAGCCTATTGCTTTTCGGCGTCAGAACGGAGGAGACTACGAGATACCGGCTCTGACTCTGAAGCCCGGACTTGAGGACCCTAATGCTTCAGGCTTCTCGTTACATAGCCGCAATGTCGATGATGCAACGGAATCTTAACATGGCCTAACAAACCAGGGTTAGGTCGGATTATGTCCATGCTAGGTAATATTAATTGAGGGTTCATTATAGTAGCTTGACTATAGATAGAGCTTTGCTACCTATAATACTGTTGAACAAATCGTCAATTTATAGTGAGATAGTAAGAGAACAGTTACTACACATTAGCACGATATGCATAGAAGTTCTCAAACATGCGAGCCCTCTGACCAAGTGTAAACTCCCGGTAACAAGCATCTCCCGTATAGTCCATGTAGTTGAACATGGGGTCGTTGCCAGGCTGGTCAGGACAAGTATCTCGAGGCTCCGCGCACCCGACCTCTGGACTGCCAGCCTCGGCCTGAGCAGGCGTGTCATCAATAGCATCGCCGAAATCGCATCCGCCGTAGAAGGTGTGATACAGACCAAACCAATGACCGACCTCGTGCGTCGTTGTTTTACCCAGGTTGGCGTCTTTTCTCGTCCCGCCGGGGACGGTCTGGGCGTCGACAGTGCAGCCGTCCATGAACCGTGTGATATCAAAGGTCGGGATGGTGCTGTTCTCGGGAAAAGTGCATTCCTACATACAGGTGAGCGTAGCCTTACAAGACAACCGGCACGACTTACGCCAAGGCCACCGCCATTCATTCTGGAAATGAAGTAGACGTTGAGGGTCTTATAATCGCCCTTATGAAGCTCCTTCTTCATCCAGTAGTCGTACGTGTTGTTGGCCCAGGTGGCGTTTAGCGTCCAATCGATGCCTCGAAGCCTGAACTGGATGTCATGAGGGGCAAAGTTGTCGTTGAGGACGTTGATCTGTTGGTGCAGCTGGTCCTCGGTAATTTCATTTGGAGTAGCCGTCACGACGTGAAAGTAGGCGTCTAGAAGGAGCCTGCTTTCGTTGCGGATGGCGTAAGGAGACTCTCGCTTGGTACACATATGAAGCGTCTCTGACTCTGCTCGGAAAGCCTCGCTTGGTTCACTCCTACATCGTACGCTGCTTGGTTCAGCTGCCGCGAGAGCAGCAGACAGCCCGGTCAAGACAGCAAAGATGCCGCGCATCGTGTCGAAAAGAAGGAGGTTCGGATGGGTTGCAAGCAAGGGAGCCCTCATCGAAGTATTCCAGACCTTATTTATCAAGTTTCGCCCACTACGTAATGACATCAAGAATAACTACGGATGCTACCGTAGCTCTCGGCAGCAGGGTTAAATACGAGGCAATACCCCACAAAAGGGCAGCTCACAATGTTAACAGGCGGGACTCCCGCGCGTTCCTCGGGACGATATAAGTGTCCGAAAAGCGGCATCAAAGCTTTCTCAAGTACTACGCATTAATAGTACCAATCCCACTTGATCAATCATTAGAAAGTAGGCAAGCGGGATCCCGGCGTCCGTCATTCTAACACTCCCACAGCGAAAGTGCGCGCAAAAGTGAGAGAGTATGATCAGGTTACTAAAGAGTTTCTGGCACATTAAATAGTTCGAGTGAAGCGGGGATAATCACATTCTCCGAGTAATCTCAAAGGAATAAATGGACACCATAAGAGTAAGTATAAGCCAACAGGGGCAAGCAGCTTGTATCCTTGTGATGTTGCAGTGCTATTGTTCCCTAACGAAGATAGTAGAAGGGCCTAACTTTGCAGTCTAATTCTCAGTAGATCAAGGGACAAAAAAGAGAAACCACAAGCTAATTATCTTCTAATATTATTAAACTAAGGTCAAACGCGATTTTGTTCAGCATCTTGTTGGTGTTTCTAAAGTCGGTAACGTATGAACCGCGAGGGACGGGAGTAAAGTCTCCGGAGCTCCCGTCCCTGCGGACATACATTCCGTGAGGATCAGTGCTCATCAAATCATAGACGTTGTACAGCGACCCGCCAGCAAGACTGGCCAGAATGAGATGGTCAAGGTTCGTGTATTGACCGCCGTTTTTCATGATCATGGGGAGATTAGACCCAGTGGCGTAGTTCCAACCGTTAAACGCCGTTGTATGGCTGAACTTGAAGATGGCTTTGACATCGTTGCTATATGGATCCAGGCCGATAAAGTCCAGATTCGCCCCTTCGCTTTTTCGCATCTTTTCGTTATAGCTGGTATGAGCGGCATCAACTCTTCTAAAGTCATTTGACCTTGTCCAGACAGGATAGTCGGACTCTTTGACAGCGTTGGCTAGGTTGGTGCAGAACTCCCAAATGGTGCGATCCCTGAATGCTTGCACGGAGTCAAAACTGCTCAGGGCCCCCCAAGTCTTGGGCTCTATATACAAATGGCTTAGCATCAGGCGAGAGGTCGACCGCGTTGGAAGATATTGCTCTATGGTAAGTCGCGAAACCTGGCCCAGTGTTTGTATCACCTGACAGTTTTAGGATCGACAACGGCCGGCACGAATTCTTCCCGGGAGCGTAAGTCTGGGGTGAGAGTTGTCAGCCTAGGTATCCAACGTTCCCCGGCCTGTTCCTTGAGATTGGGGTAAAATCCGGGGTACACCCTGGTAGAGTCGAAAGTGGCGGGCCCCCAAACCAGATTCCTAGTCCGACCACAACGTCGCCGGAAACGTTAAAGATGCATCGGAGGCACAGCTGAGCCGATGTCTTAGCTTGCAACATGTCAAACACATCCATACACCCCTGCTAGATGTCCCCTGACTCGAGAATGCGATGGGTGATGATGCACTATCAGAATACCTTCAAGGGATTCTTGCAATAATTAGCACCCCCTGATTGATGGTAATTCATGGTGGCTAGATCGGGGCACCATGTTCGTTCTACGGGACGTCTTTGGGAGGGTCACAGCAGCCTGACGGCGGAACGGACGTGGAGGCGCAAGTAGTCGCTCAGCTGAGCTCTGAATCACCTCAACAGGGGGTAGCTTATGGAGGGAATCATACAGCTAGCAGGGTACGATGGATGATCGCTGGACCGGCTGGATGCAAAACTGTGGAGGCTTGGTTGTCAACGCCCCGAGATGCATGTACCCTCATCACCTCGGCATTCCAGGCGGGCGAATCACAAGTAGGCGTGGGCTTTTATGCGAGGCTTTCACTCTGTTCCTTGAAAGCTTAACTTGAAAGTTCCATAGATAGCCTGTGCTGGGGAGTAGCAATATGCACATGCAACTGGATGGGAAGTTGAGGGGCTTTTGTGACTGATTTGGAAGAGAGCCAAAAATGAGTTCTTTGTCATAGGTAGATGAAGCCGGGATAACCGACAGACAAGATCGGAAGAGAGCCAATACTTTCCATGAGTTGAGTAAAGCTCCCCTCTCAGGCGCAGATAATTCAGTTCTATTACTTGGTTCATTTTTCATGTTCCTTAGTAGATGTCATATGATATCTAGTTTGGCTTAAAGCGCTTTACTCAAGTGAGGAACAAATCATTTGACCTCCTTTAGGTGCTCCATTATCATGAGGTAGAGCGGCTACCCTAGTATAAGCCCAAGGCTATTATCCGTAGTCGCCATTGCCGCCTCCGGGATACCCTGTCCATCTCCCTCAGGCCAGAAATAGCTTGGGAGCATGCCGCTATTGGCCATCCCCCCACTGCTGCTTGTATCAAGACAGCCCCAAATTTGTTGTGTGAGATACCAGGCCTTATTGACATTTCCCATATCCTGCCGCTTGCTGAGAGTCAGGAAGGCCTTATCTGCCAGGATCCGGTCGCCCACGCTAATGGCCTCGCAAGCTGCAACAAACAGAGGCCACAGGAGAGTCCCCGGAGGGTCGGCAGCACTCAAAGCGTCATTGCAGTGCTTGAGTGAGGCCCTGACGTGACTCTGAACCTGGATGTGAGAGCCTGGATACTTGTGTATAGTTCGGAACAGATAGACGAGCGAGCTGTGGCGGTAGGAGAGGGCGCTGTGGATGGCTGATTGGCCCCCCAGTACTTCAGGCGCATCGACCAGGTCGACTCCTAAGTGAGGGTCCCAATTCTCAAGCGAGTATTGAATGGCGTCGGCAGAGATTCGAAGTTCCTCACGCAACACAGCAGCCTTGGAATTCTCCTTGCGCTCCTTAGCAACTTGAAACTCCATCCTCAAGTCAAGCAGCTGAGCAATTCGATGAAGCGTAGGCCAGAGGGGCGCTGACATGCCCAGAAGTGCGTCGACGCCATTTAGCAACGCCGTGTTTTCAAGAAAAAGGGGCAGGATTAGCTCCTGAAAGGGATTGGTATCCCCAGGACTCGGTGTCAGGAGTTCATACATGACGCAATCGAAGTGGGCTAGGAGCAAACGCTGCTCGGCCAGATTTGAAAAGTCGCAAAACGCAGGATAGCCGAGACAGGGTTCTGGACAAGTCTGGGACACAAGTGAGATTGGCTCTGTGTTCCATTCAGAGAATGCTGGTGGGTCAGCAGCATCGAAGATGGGCGAATCCACCACTGGGCTCGACATGATCTGACAGATAGCAGGACATGTCTCTGGGGTTCTAAGGTGGTTAGCTAAACCAAACCACAGAGAAGAGGAGAAACTTACAAGTCGATACCCCACACGTCTTTAGCTAATCCATCCCCCAGCTGCAGTGGGCTAGCGCCTGAGCTGGCAGCTCGTGTCTTGTAGCGTCGACGAGGCCTGACCGGATCGTAAATACAATCCTTTCCATGCTCCTTGCAGCGGGAGCATTCAGGCCTGCACTCGTCGCATTTCTTCCTCTTTGGCCATGTCAGTCAATGGGCTCGATATCGATGGCGGCATCTCACACCATTTCTTTACTGTTTAGCTGTTCAGCAAACTCATCTCTTTGGGCGGGCTAGCTCTGTGGCGGCTACTCACCAGGATCTACATCCTACATGGTTCGATCAATATCAGTCACAAAAACAGCAGTTGATTGGGAATCCAAATCACGGGTGACAAACCTGTTCTTGATCTCGAATTTCGAGCCTTTGACGGTGCAGTCCGCGCGTAGAGCAACATTGATCGAGAGATAGAGTTAGAACGGACGACGAACCCCGCCAGTCATGGCATCTGCAGCCCGACTTACCATGTGTTATTATACCCGTGGTGTCACTCAATACCACGGCCACCAGCTTCGTCTTCAGGGATACAATCAAGTGACCTAGTCTGGTGAAGGTACGACGTTCTATTAGAAGTGCATCGGGCTAATTGTCTTTAAAGACTTAACCCGCGCTCCGAGTGCGGGGGGGTCAGCCACCAAACACCCAAAAACCACAGCTGTTTCGGGCCTCGGGTGAACCGCCGCTCAACACTTGGCCCGTGGCCCGGCCGTGTAGAATGCAGCATGATTCACCTCTCATGAGCTGAGCTACAGTAACATGCAGCCAAGGTAAGCCGTAGCGTAGTGGTTTTGCAATGGGGGTCATTAAATTAGAGACTGGTAGATCATTTCTTCGGCCTTCATGGTTACGCATCTCCTTTTATCAACACTCCATCTAAGCAACATGCCATCTTCTCCAATCCTCCCCCCTCATCAAATAACCTTAACCAAGTCCTTGGACGAAAGAAATGTGTTCTTCCCCCTTGTGACCCCTCCGCAGGCCACGCAAAACAATGGGAACAAAAACATGTCAAGAACTTCCCAACGGCCATTTCCAGTAAAACACATCAGGCTCTTCACCTGTAGGCTCCCAACTCCACTCCTCGTCTCTCCTTTGGATTTCATCGGCCTTCTTTCGTCGCTCCTCGCCTTCGGTCATTTTTTCCTGTGCTGAGATCCATGCCGCTCTACCACGCTCAACTACCCTGTCACCCTGCTCGTTGATCCGACGCCAATCCCTCTCATCCACCGCTAAAGGGTCATCAGAAGTGGTTAAGCCAGAAGCACTGCCATCTGGGTGTGCTTCGTCTCTGTCAAAAGACATGACGTTTGCAATAGTGACGTCACCATCAAAGGTGAAGACCGAGTGATCCTGACTGCTCATTGTGGTGAGCTTGGAGCGACCCCGTAAGGTCACCATACATCCGCCTGACGCAAAAATGGTCTCGATCTTTGTATCACCATCCAAGGCCAGCCTTGAGTTGCCCATTCCTAAAGCCGTTGTTAAGTTGGCCTCGCCCTCGGCAAGGACAATGGCTTCATCTTGGGTGGAAATTTGGCGGATTTCGGCCCTTCCTTTCATCAACACGAAAGAATGGCCTGTGCAGTTGATGAAGTATACCTTGGCTTCGCCTTCGGAAATGACCGCGCATGTATGAAAACCCAAAAACCTTTCGATAAACGATTGCCCCATCAGAGTAAGTACTGATGTTCCAGTTCCCATAGCGGCGCTGACCGAAGAGTTCCCGTTGGAAAATGCGGTGCAGCCATCAGTGATATGCATCTGCTCAACCCGGGCTTTTGCTGTGATAATAAGAGTTGTCTCGTCTAGCCCTGTGATTTCTTTGACCTGTGAATCGCCACCAACTTGCACGACACAGTGATTAAGGGTCGTAAGATTTTCGATCTTGGCCTGGGCGTCGATGGTCAGCGTAGACATGCCTAAGCCCACCATTCGCTGGATCCTTGACGAGCCATGGATGACTGCTCGAGATTCCCCATGTGTATCCAGTCTCTCAATGACCGAAGCTTCACGGATTTCAATACGTGACTTGTCGGCAGTCACGAGGCTTTGGATGCTTGGTTTCCCAGAGAGGACGACAGATGCCTCTTCCACGATCATGAGGGTCTCGATGGCCGACGAAGATTGGATAGAAAGTGTAGCGCCGCCTACTATCGTCGATGAATTCACATGAAATCGGCTTCGGCGATCCAACATTGCCAACAAGAGTTTGGCGTAATCTCCTTGCTCTTCTTGGGCCAATGTTGCCTCAGCCTGCTCACGAGACCTTGGCCCGAGGGTTTTGAGAAGCCGCATAAAACTCTCTAGTCCATCTGCTTTTGCAAGTGAAAACGGCGTCTCACCAAGGCAGTTTTGAGCATCAGGATCCGCTCCTGATCGTAGCAGCAACGCCACAGACCTTCCGATCGGTCTAACCGTGCTGCTGTGCTTGCTTGGAGGCACTGATGGTAACCTAGCCGTTCCTAGGCGTGTCCTTGACCGCCCGAGGCACACCAAGTTTTGAACCTCAACGGTCTCGAAGCAAGGCAAACAGCATGCATAATGCAATGGTGTCATCCCAAGGACATCCCTTGTGTTCAAGTGTGCTCCTCTCTCCACTAGATTTTTTGCAACCTCATGTAGCCTGGACTCACAAGCAAGCGAAAGCGCGGTTCTTCCATCTTCGTTCGTGGCCTCCAGGTCGCCCCCAATCAGCTTGCAAATGAAAGGCTCCAGGGCTGTCTCTGAGATCCCGTGATCTGAGATACGGACTCTAGCAGAAGAATGTAGACTCAATATTTCCCCAATGCTCAGTCGGCATACACCAGACACAAGGATCAACTGGACTTGGATCTTACGCCGAGGGCAGTTCAGGGCCCATAACAATGGCGTATTCCCTTGGTGGTCCTTCAGGTCGATGCTCGCACCTCTTTCAAGGAGAATTCCAACGTAACCCCACTGCCAATTTTCGGCTACAACAGACAGAAGGGTACGCTCATCGCCTGGTCTCTTCACGTCGATACTTTCGGTCGGAATGTTTTCCATGAGAAATCTGACCACGTCGTCGCT
Source organism: Fusarium ambrosium (assembly GCA_003947045.1). Classification (NCBI taxonomy): domain Eukaryota; kingdom Fungi; phylum Ascomycota; class Sordariomycetes; order Hypocreales; family Nectriaceae; genus Fusarium; species Fusarium ambrosium. The sequence goes on from NIZV01000325.1 coordinate 21,208, forward strand.
GGCGTTGGGTCTGACAGCTCTTGGTAGTGCTTTGGTGAAGGACAGTCCAGCCTTCAGGGTCAGAGAAGCACCAAGAGAAATCTCTCCATCCCTGGCGTCTATAGTGTCGGTTTTGACCATGTGATTCCGAGATCCGACAGCCAAGAAAGCGATTTCGTTGGACAGGAGATCCTTCTCACGTTGAAACAGGAGCTGCACAAGTGTTTTTGAACCACCGACGACTGCCCAGTTCATGACAGTCCAGCCTCCGCTGTCCTCTGCCTTGATCTCCTCAGATCCTAAGAGGTCCATCAGGTGTGTAGCTGTCAGTTCCAATCCAAAATATGCAGCCACATGAAGTGGTGGGAGGCAAGGCATGGCTGGTTTGCGCGATTCTGCCCAGGCAGGAGATAGAGAGTCAACAACGAATTGGAACGAACTCATTATTCTCTTCTGATCCCAGACGAGGTCCAAGATCTCAGTTTGGAACTCCCTTTCGACCGGTTGGGCATGATGCCCCCATTGCCTGTGCGAGTACTGGTCAAATGGGTGATCGGCCCCTGCCGACATGAGAGAGGTCATGCACGACCTCGTGAGTTGGTTTTGAGCGTGAGGAAATAAATCCGCGCGAACATTTTCGTTGGAAAAGTAGTCTCTGGCTGTGTAATGGACCAACCGAATAAGCTTTGTGTCTTTGTCCATCGTGATGAGCCCTCGACAAACAGAGAGCAGTGTCTCCTTCGGGACGACATCTCCCCGAGTCGATGTTGAGGAACCACTCGAACCATCGTCAAAGTCCGATAGCAAGTATGCCTCGAAGTCATCTTCACTCCCGGAATCAGGGGTGTGTTCCCAGGCATCTGTGGGTTCCAGTCCCTGGTCTACAGTGTCGTCGGCATCCTGCAGCGACAACGCTCGCTGAAGAACGGGAAGAGTGAGATTGGTAGGTTCTCGAGTGAAAATTACCCAGGAGAGCACTTGGCGGGCCCGTTCGACTCTTGGGGGGCTCTGATTCCAGATGTTTTTAAGGATTTCCTGGTAGGCTTTCTGGTAGCTCTCCAAGATTTGGGCGTGGTTGAACTGTGGTAAGTTTTTCAATGCATCGGCAATGGTTTTCTTCCCCCTGCGCAGACCGGCCTTGCTGGCTAGAGTTTCCATGTACAGTTTTGCTGGAAGAAACCTGTTTTCACCGTCAGTATTGGTTTGCCTCAGGCAGATGTTCCTGGACTAGGGACGGAATGCCTTACATCCCAGCGGCCTTCCTCGTGATAACAATCTCAATCATTTCTCCCAACTCAGTATCCGTGTAGCATTTGAGCGACTCTCTCCTCTTTATTTGTGCCCGAACGTAAGTTCGAATGTCCTCGTCCGTAGCTGTAACCTTCATCGTAGCAATCGGTACTCTGCGGTCCGTAAGGCTTGTTGGGGGATGTTCCTCTCTCGAAGTAAACAAGAGATGAACTGTTTCTCCGAGTTTCCCGAAAGTCTCCGAAACCCTAACTTTTGTGGAAGACTGAAACTCTCCTTCGTCGTCATCTCTGCATTCGTCAAGCGCGTCGACAATGATGTAGACCGAGTCAAACCGGCTTACTTCTGCCCCCAATACCAGTTCGTAGCCTTCAAGGAGAGGACGTAACGGCGAGGAACCCGGCTTGTGATCGTTGTAAAGGGCCGTAACCTCGGGTGACACTTCATCAGACAGGCTGATAAGCTGACAAAGGAGGGCCCCAACATAATCCAGGGCTGATTGCTCTTTGTTCGCATAGTCACAGTAGACATACGCCAGGCCGATATTTCTCTCGGGAGCCATTTCCTTCCGAATTTTCAAAATGTGCCGGATGATGATAGTTCTAGCATTTCTCAGTTCCTCTCAGTTCCAGATATTGTGCAGATTGACAACACTTACGTCAAGGCCGATTTTCCAACACCAGCTTTTCCCCGTCAGTTAAGATTCCCCTTCCTCTTAAAGAAAATTCACTTACGCATTCCATGGCACCAAAGCCACTTTGTGGTTCCGTCATGCCACTGCTTAAATTCATCACTCTTTAGCGGCCCCTCCCCCACGTTTGGGAAGAGGTTCGGCAAATGCCTTTCTTTGTAGAGCGTGGTGAAGTCGGTGCATTTCATCCATTTCATGATTTCTACACTCCTCGTAAGCGATCAGTGAACTGAAATGACCTTTGTGCCCACCAACCTTCTTTTGAAACCTTCTTTGATTGCTCGTCGGCGTAGTTGTTGATTGTGTAGTGAACATGGTCACCAACCTCGACTTTGGCGTCGTCCTTGGCAGTGAAGTTGTGAACAGCATGTCCCTACGTACCCATCTCATTAGTCTCGGGACTTTGTTTTTCAAATTCTCAGTCTTACCCGTCCATGGCCCTCCAGGATGAAGGACTTCTCATGTTTAGCGAGAGCCTCCTTGACCTGCAGACGGGCGTCTTGGAGCATTCGCTCCGACTGCCGCCGGTCTTGCGCCATTTGTGTTCTCAAGATGACTTCATGCAGCTCAAAAAAGATAGAGCAAGTTGCAAATGTGGCTGTCGGAAATATCTGGTGTGTTGGCCGATCTGGTCAACGCCAGACTCAAGGGGACACAGGCAATAGGTGAGAAAGAACAAAGGTTGAGAATTAACCCCTCAACATTTCAACGCAAAATCGGTTCTATGATTTGCGACGGAAGAGCTGAAACCCAGTGAGTCTTCATTGGTTGAATCTCACAGCCTGCTTCCTCAGCCCCCAAACACAGCCAAGTCACAAGGCCAAGATGTGCAATGTCTGCCGCCCAACGCGCATAAATGTGGCATTGGCGTATCAGGCTCCCCATTTTCATCCAATCGCCCAAGGCCATAAGTGTATTGATGCTCCCGTTCAGCTCCGAACATACGTGGCTCTATATGACCTAGACGACGCCATGCTTATACGACAAGCCACGCCGGTCATTCGAGACCGCCTTCAAGCACGCGGTGAACCAACCGACGCCCGGCTAGAGTGCTGCCAAGAAGATCTACACATTTCCCCGCTCTGCTGCTCGCTTATCGAGAGACTTTGCGTTCTTTCCTATGACTTGATGAGAGGGGGTGGTCGGAAGTGCCCTCGTATTGGCAGAAATCACAGTCCCATGTCAGGCTCTGCAAAGTGACGACTCGCATATAAAAGGCGCGGAGGGTTACTTACCCTTAGGCAGCCCTACCCGGTTCCTCCTAAACACAAAGAGTCCCAGCCCCCCAGAACCAGCCCCTGAGCGACGCACATCAACGGCTCAATCTTCTGGCTCGGTTATCCCGGCTTCAACTATAACAAAGAACACATTTGCACATCAAACACTCAACATTCAAGATGGAACCTGCCTCATTTGCACTGGCAGTTGCCGGTATCCCCGGAATCTTCAAATCTTGCATCGATTGCTTCAGATACATCCAGTTCAGCAAAAACTTTGGTGCGGATTTTGGCATCTGCCTAGCCAAGCTTGAGGCCACAGACCTGCAATTGTCCCGCTGGGGCAAGGCGATGGGCTTTCTGGATGAGCCCTTTGATCCGGATGCCCTGTACAAGAAGGGGACGTGGGACGAAAAGGACGTGGCCAAAGCCAAGAAGTGGCTAGCCCTCATCAACGATCTGTTCGCTGAAGCTGAGAAAGCGTCTAGCAGGTTTAAACTCCTGCATGAGGACGATGAACCTGAGCTCTTGGAGGTGCCCGACCAGGCAAAAGAGCTCGACAAGGCCAAGGAAACGGTGAAGAAGCTCGTCTTTTCCGTGCGTAAGCTCACCAAACGTCGACAAAAGGAGACGAGTGCTGTGGACAAAGCAAACTGGGCCCTGTATGCAAGAGAAGACTTCAACAAACTAGTCAACGACATCTCAGGTCTCGTCGAGAAGCTAGTGGTGCTTTTCCCGGCCCTTCAACCAGCACAGGAAGTTTTATGCCAGGAGGAGGCTAGCCAGATTGAACCAGAGGTCATCCCTACGCTTGTCGCAGTTCTCGGTGACAAAGACAAACTTCTCAACCATGCTCTGGCCGAGGAGGTCAAAGTCAAGGGGCACCGGCTACAGGGCGCCACGATTCGGCAAGGCGGTCTGACCACCGTTGGAGACTCGTTCAAGAACGTTTTTGACACGCTGGCACCTGGTGCCGACGTCTCAAACGTCGATGTCAGTGGATCACTCAAGGTTGGCCATCAGTATGAAATATCTGATGCTGTAGCTTTGGCCAAGCTGGGCCACCCTTCCAACCCGCAGGGACAGCAGTGAGGAGGGGACGAAGCTGGTTTTCCGCGTCCTGGGGCTATTATGGTCGCAGTCCCCCATTTTTGCAGCCACTCCCTTGTATATGAGTGCAAGAATCTTGTCTTGGTAGTCAACTTTACGTTTCCATGACCCCTTCGGGGTATGCGGTCGGATCTTGCCTGAACCTTGTCTCAAGCCAACTACGTTTTTCTCTCCTCGGCGTGAGTCAGGCCGGACAACTTGAACTCTAACTGGAAATTGTCCATTTAGTGTATTGGCATATGATGACTCTGTCGGGCTCGCAGGGGCAATTATTCTCAAGCATAAAGAGGCAAGGGTTGCAAGGATCAGATCATACACCACCATCACACAATTGGATCATTAGCTCAGTCCTACCTATCAGCTTCCTAACTCCTCCCTCTCAAATCCCTCTAGTGTCCAACTCAGTGTCTATCATGGCGTCAAATAAGGATCAACTCTGCCAGCGATGCTCAGACATTGATCTCATCAAGGTCTTTTCAGGCGGATACGAAACACCCCATCTGGTCATCGAGCTTGGCGATGTTCCCCAGGAGCAGCGCAAGTCATCGTGCGGCCTCTGTCGCTTGATCGCCGAAGCTGTCTACAGGCCTTTCTGCAATGAGGATCTTGCCTCGTATCACGACACATGCGATCTTTGTGAGCAGTTGAGCCCAGAGCAAGATGACGAACCACAGCCATATCTCCTCCTTGCTGTTGAGATCCCTCTCGAAAAGAATAGGGACTCTATTGGTCATTCAGAGTCGTCCGAGTACATGGACACAACAAACATGTTCAAAGTCAGCCCCTCACGTTCTAAATCCCATGCAAAAGCCCCTGCTGCCCTCCCAGTTGGCAAACTCGAGAAAGGGACTTTCATAGCCCTCAAGGTTGCACAAAAGAGAAGCCCAGACTCCCAAGTCCTTTCATACTTTGGCAGCATCTACCCTGCTTTTTCAGCCCCTGGTGTCCCGGCACCAGCTCGTCTAGTCCCCGGCCAGCTCCTGAACTACAGTCGACTGAGCCTTTTCCTAGAAGAGTGCCAGAACAAACATTCAGCATGCAATTTGGTTGTCGACCCAGTCCCGATCAAAAACCTCCGCTTTATTGATTGCAAAACGAGAAGACTCAAGAAGGCCACTGCCAAAGATTCTTTTGTGGCATTGAGTTATGTCTGGGGAGAGAAGGATGAAGAACTCTTTGACGACACTCAACTTAGAAAGGGGAAACTTCCACAAACTCCTTGGGTTATTGAGGATGCGATGCGAGTGGTGACCAAGTTGGAATATCGATATTTATGGGTGGACAAGTATGTACTCCCTGATCCACAATCCGTTGTCTTGCTAACGATGTAAACAGATACTGCATCCCGCAAGGTGATGACAAAGTCCTCCATGAACACCTCTGTCAGATGCACCTCATATATCAGAAGGCATTGTTCACCATCGTGGCGGCAGCCGGCACTCGCGCGTGGCATGGCTTACCTGGTGTCTGGATGAGAGATCGACGAGCGCAGACATATGCGGAGATCAATGGCCATCTCCTCGTCTCTGCAGTTGAGCCATTTCCGCCTACATCGCAGTGCAAGTGGAACACTCGCGGATGGACGTAAGTGAAACTCTCTAAAAACAAGAACAAATGCTGACTGCCCACAGGTACCAAGAGGGTCTCTTCTCACCCCGCCAGCTCATCTTCACCCCTGATCAGGTATTGTTCCACTGCACTGAAGGCGAGCAATCCGAGATATTCACCGAGCCAGTCTCGTGGCAAGTCGATAAGCGGCCGTGTGTACGTGACTTGTCAGTCTGGCACCACATCGAAGCTTTCTCCAAACGTGAATTGACCCACGACTCTGACGTCCTCGACGCTATCAAAGCCATAATGAACGCGTACACCCTCGGTTTGGGCGGGCAGGCAGCATTCTTGTGGGGAGTTCCGTTTGCGCAATCCCCACGTCCTCTGGACAGCTCAGAAGTTCTTACCCATATATCTAGACTCGATGAGGATCCTATTGAGTCTGCTTCTCAAGTCTTTTGTTACGGACTAGCCTGGAAGGCTTCCAAGGACGACTCTGAAGCCACGCCTAAGACATCACAGCGACGCACATACTTCCCAACATGGTCGTGGGCCAGTGCAGATGGCTCAGTTGAGTTCCCACCTGCAAAATGGCCCAGCAAGACCGAAAAGGAGTGGGTCAGCTCAGAACTTGTCGTCTGTATTGAAGATGTGGACGGACGAGTTGCACCCATCTCTCAGTACCTCAGAAAGGGTCATATTGAGCCCTCGCGGTACTTGCATGTGGAGGGTTGGTCTCTCCGAGACGCAATGGTCATTAACCCCATGCGTGGAGAGGCATTCGCTGAGCTCGGCGAAGAAAAGTACAGGCTCAAAGGGTGGTTTGCGCTTGATCCCCTTTCGGATGTACGTCGAAAACAGGTTTGCGCGATACTATCCGAGACGCAAAACACCAAGAAGCGCTGGGAAGCTCTCGTAGTTCACATACCGAACAGCATCTACAGAGTGCCTTTTGCAGTCATCTTGGTCAAGTTAGACGATCCGAAGCGACTCAACAACGATGTATACGAGAGAGTGGGATGTATCCACCATCTATACGTGGAAAGGATACCGAGTGCAGAGAGAAAGGCGCTCCGTCAGGTACAAACCCCTCCGAAGCCTTCAATGAGATGGGCGATCGAAGAAGTCAGGCAACGTGAACTGCAGCGAGAAAGGCTACGGGCTGAAGGAGAGGGGAGACTTCGAGCTGAGGGGGTAGAGGAAGCTCGAGAGTGGGAGAAGAGGTCTTGGGAGATGGCGTCACGCGCCTACGTCGGATTCTCGACTTGTCCTTTGCGAAAACATGGTGTGAGCAATGCACAAGGTTCTATGGAGCCCACCACATCAAGTAAGGGGGGCGAAGAGCCTCTCGATGAGAAAGAGAAGTCTCTTAGTGAGGGAAGTGAAGAGGCTTTCAGTGAGGACGAAGAGTTCCTTCTGGAGGGAGATGACGAAGTTCTTGATGAGAACGACTGGGAGAAACTTGATAAGCAAGAGGCACTCAGTGCAAGCTCTGAGGAACCCCACAAAGACACAGTCAACATTGGCTCCAAGATGTCAGAGAAGACCTCGCCCGTCATCGACTCTAACGAGGAAGACGATGCTAACTCTAACTATGACTCGGCTTTGACAGACTCATTCGGCCATGGTGACCAGTCCCTCTATGGGATGGATACCGCTGGTAGAGACCAGCGATTTTTTAGACATCTGCCTATGGTCAGACGGAGTCTCATAATTAGATAGGCTAGATGGGTGGTTCCCTTGACATGAAAACGATACCTGGAAGTGAGAAGAGATTGTTCAAAATGTCATCTTTGAACCATTAGCCAGGGATACTATCTTCATGCTTGTCGCCTCACCAATATGTACCCTACCAGAAGAGAACAGCAGGTGTGCTAGGTAAAACACTTCAAATGTGAGGTGAGAAGACACAAGGCTTCCTCTCCAACATGTTCATGGATCATCGTTATTAGTGATTCGACAAGCACTTGGGGGTGGAATAAAATGTAGGGTCAGTTATCATGTCGTAATAAACCCTGGTAATTATTGCGCTGTATGAGGGTACGACCTACAGCTTATCACTACCTACTAAAAACTCTTGAAACGCATCATTGATCATGGAGACGTCATGTTGCCATGTCCAACTCTAAAACGTAATTGAAGCACTTTCCCCTTACTCAACGGGACACATTCTCTCTCAAGCCCTTGGTCCTGAGCGTAAACTTGGCATCGCCCTCGCCAAACGGCAACGAGAGGTTGTCGTCCGGGCTATCAGTCATGGAATTATCCCTACTGTGTCCGTTCGTCTTCAACAACGCCGTCCTCAATGCGTCGCTGTGCTGGTTCATCATCTCACTGTCGACGCTTCCTCTTCTGCTCTCTGTTATGCTGCCTCCATCGCCATCCATCTGACCCGACATGGTCGACATCCGTCCCTTCAGTCTACCTGCCCACAGGCCACGAACACCACCCTTTTTGCGCTCGGGAACTTGGTCGGTCCCAGCGCTACACACATACAGAAGGTATTCCAGATTGGGGAGAGAGTGACGAATGTCAACCACCCTAAGACCTTGCGAGGCGCAGAGAGCCTCAATGTCTTTGTTGAGGAGGAACCAACCGTACTCGAAACGCCACTGGCCTGCCGTAGAGCCACCTCGTGGGAGATACAGAGGAAACTCTCTCCGCGATACCTGCTTGTCCGATAGCTGAGAAATGTGATCGCGGGCGTATGACCGGGAGCCGAACCAGTCCAGAGGGTATGGTAGCGGGTGAGACAGGTAAAACTGCAAATGGTGGGTAAGCATTGTCGCATACCCAAGTCCAGCAGACAAGACATCCTCAGGGATCTGTTTCGCCGTAGCAGCATCGTACGTCGAGTTCGGCAGAGGAAGATTGCAAATCTTGAAAGAAAGCGCTGGCGAATTCGGTATGGGAGTTATGGGGAATATATCGGCTAGGTCGGAGCATATGCGTCTTCGTTGGCCACGGATCTGTTGCTGTGTTGTTTTGAGGAGCTGTTTAGAAGCTTCCAACTGCTCCTTGTTGTTGGCAATATCCTCCTCAGCCTTAGCCTGAAGCTCCCTCCCCCTTGCAATAGCCTCTCTTCGACTTTTGAGTGATTCTTGTAGTTCATCCCGTCTCTTCTCAGCTTGCTGATTTGCGCGCCGTTGCACGGCAACATATTTTTCCACCAACGAAGCCGACTCGCGCGCCGTTCCTGATCTGTCCTTTGGACTCGCAGCTAATATCTGATTTATCTCCTCCATAAGTCGTTGTTGAGTCTCTATCGCGTCCTCGATCGAGCTTTCCAAGTTGGCAAGCTTCATAAGTGTATTGTATGACGACGTGGCCATTTGCGGAGCTTGCTTGGGTTCGGAGATCTTATTGGGGAAATCGAGCGAGTAAACACCATCTTCAAGGTGAAATACGAGTGCGTTCGGGGGAAAGTTTCGGTCTAGGAGTGTGCCTATGAAGTTGAGTCGACGAAGGTCTATCGATTCCTCTAGTAGGAAGATCCAGGACGTGTGTTTCGGTCGTCGGACCCAGACGCGGACAGTCAGGGCGCAACTTCTCGAGATGGTCGAATCGGAGTTTTCGAGGCTGAAGAACCTAAAGTTAAAGTTCTACTGCATAGTCAGGTGTCTGTTCAGCTTGGGAGTGTCTGTACGTCTTACCGCCGCCTTCTCGCGCACTTCGCTGATATAGACGGGATCAGTCTCCCCTTCGATGTGCAACGAGTAAAAGACATCCCCAACCGACTCCTCGATCAACGTCTCAAGCTTCTTCTGTCTCGCGACCGGGTTCGCATGCGCCAAGCTCAAGCTCGTCCTCCTCTTCTGCTGTGGTCGCAAAGCATCAGCCCGCGTACCGTCCTTCCTCAAGCTCTCCGACGATCGCGATGGATGCAATTGGCTAGTCTCCCTCACAACGGGCAGCTTCTTGGGACTCGTATTCAGATCGGCGTCATCGGCAGTCCTAAGACTCGTCGGCGCAAAAGACAAGTTGCGCAGCCAAACTCCGCGCAAGTGGCGGAGCTTGCGATTCCGGGCGAGGAGACGGGGACGACGGGGTTCAGCGAGAGAAGACATGGCGACGATGGCATGCTGCGAGTGGCGCGCAGCTGATAAGTGTAGCTGGCTATGACATTGGACGAGTAAGGAATACGGATCGAGGGCGAAGGCGAGAAACGGGGGGTGTATATCTTGGTTTGTTGACGTGGTGGTCCAGGAGAGGAGGCGTCATGGATGGAGGTATGGGAAGCTCGGAGCTTAAACTTGAGGTCACGAGCCGCGATAGTTGCAACTCGGCTATAGCGATTCCGACACGAGGGCAGCGATTGTTTTATAAGACAACACAAACAAGTTTAATTGTCTTGGATGAAGTAGCTTTTGATGTCTACTAATTGTTCCGGTTTATAATTGTCACTATTGTTGGTTTAGTGAATCCAAGAGGGCAACCCACCACAACTGGAGCCCGACTGTCACTGCACAATTGATGGATATCACATCTCACAAAGAACTTGATTGCATGACAAAAGGAAACATGTATTAAGTCTAAACTGTAAATACCTAAATTTTGTAAAAGAAATGAAATATCATCCGGTTAGATGTTTGTCCAAATGTGCGTGTTTGTACCTCCCAGATGCCAGTACACCTTTGCATATCCCAGCCAGTAAAGCCATCAATCGTCACCATATTCTTGCAATCTTATACCGCTCAGTTGCGGACAAAAGTGTAGCAGTCCTTCTTCTCCTCGAGGTACTCCTCCTCGCAGGGCTCAGTCTCAGGGGCGATCATGTAGTGGCAGTTGCCGCTCTCAGCAGCCTGATCGAATTGGATGGCAGCGCAGACGAGGATGTGAGCGACATCACCGCGCTTGGTACCGGAGTGGATGGTCTGGAGAGCTCCCTGGGCCTGGCAGATGGCGAAGCAGTGGTTGACGTCATTGGCGTGCTCCTGCTTGGTGCGGGTGATGTACTCCTTCTTGAATCCCTTGTTGCAGATGGGCTGGTAGTGGCTGCTGAGGTCCTTCTTGCTGTACTGAGAGCCGGGGCCGTAGCTGGGAGTTCCGTGTCTGTTGTTGCTGCCAGATCCGTTTCCATTGCCGGAGCCGTTACCAGATCCATTGCCGTTGCCGTTGCCGTTTCCAGATCCGTTACCATTGCCAGATCCATTGCCAGAGCCGTTTCCGTTGCCTCCGTTGTTGTTACCGGAGCCGTTACCATTGCCACCATTGTTAGATCCGTTGCCAGATCCATTGCCGTTGCCGTTGCCGTTACCACCGTTGTTAGAACCATTGCCGTTGCCTCCATTGTTGGAACCATTGCCATTGCCACCGTTGTTGCCGTTGCCGTTGCCAGATCCATTCTCACCATCCTTGTCCTTAGGAGTAGTCAAGATATCAAGATCGATGGCAGCCTCATCCTCATCAGCCTCACCACCAACGTCGAGGTCCAAGAGATCCTCCAAGTTCAGGCCATCCTCGCCCAGAAGACCGTCCAGAAGCTCAGGCACAACGCCATTCTCGCCCAGAAGGCCATCCAGGAGACCGCGGCGCTTGTGAGTAGCGACATCCACGTCGATGGTGGCTTGATCGGTGTCCTTCTTTCCACCGACGTCCACATCAAGGAGACGATCAGCCCGCTTGGCGTGGGTGAGGACATCGACGTCGATGGTAGCCTGATCAGCATCCTTCTTACCACCGACATCGATATCGGCAAGGCGGTCGGATCGACGACGGAGATCAATGAGAGGCTTGCCGTTGAGGTCAAGACGGAGGAGACCATCAGGGCCGAGGAGGTTGAGGTTCGCCAAAGGAGGCTTGCCATCCTTGCCCTTGCCAAGGTTGAGGTTGACGAGGCCATCCTTGCCGCCGACCTTGAGGTCAGCCAGAGAGCCGTCCTCACCGACGTCAAGACCAAGGAGGGGATCAACGGTCATGCCATCCTTGTCCTCATCAATGTGCTCGCTCTCGGGGAGCTCGCCAGTGATGTGGAGGTACTTCTCAAGATCCTCCTTGCTAAGAAGACCGAGAAGAACAAGCATCTGAATGTCATGAATGACAGTGTTCTTCTTGCACACCTTCTCAGGAACCTGGTAGCAGTTGGCAGTGCTGCATCCTCGACGGTAATGAACCGACTTCTGAGGAGTGGTCGGGGTGACAGTGATGTACTTGTCCTTGGCCTCGACCTTGTTGGGCTTCTTGGTGATGATGTCGAGGGTAGGGCAGATGCTCAGGTCGATGAGGGTAGAGATGTCGAGGAGGCAACCGGTCTCACGGCTGATGACCTCGAGCTGGGAAATGATGTTGGAAGGCATCTTGAGAATTAAAGTAGTAGTAGTTGGTTTGTAGTCGAAGGAGTGACTGAAGTGTTGTATTAAGGAGTGAATGAAGAGGAGAGTAGAGTAGATGAGATGAGATGAGATGATTGTGAGTGATGATGAGATGAGAGTTGGATTGGGAGGAACTACCATCCCATTATATACCCAGAATCTTATGAGTTGAAGCCCCTTGAAGCTCTCACAAGAACTCCATCCTCGTAAACAAGACCCTTCATTCTGAGACCTCTCTATTCCGCGTCCGAAGCTAATCTCGGTCGATTGATCATAGACTCCCTGGTCAATCTCAGGTCACAACTAACCAAAAGATTGGATCCTTCACCAGAGCCTGCTCGAGGAAAAGAAACAATTACGCCGATCGTAGAGAAGCGAGAGTCTGTGGGATGGATATCTAGGAGGTCGGCTTTGATGTGCCTCCGAGACAAAGGTCTAGCCGACTATGAGTGTCTCATTGATGATGGGCCGTGGCGGATCTCGCTGCTTCAGAGTGTGATCAGTCTAGATAGAGGCATTGTTCAATTGCAAACAAACTTGTAAACTCACATCTCTATCAATTCCATCATTTCAATTCCTCACATGAGTATCGTCAACTTCAATCGCACTCACCTCTTCCCCTCCCTCGATGACGTATCCCTCACAAGGAGTCCCTGAAAATCACCCTCACCCACAAAAGCAAAACCCGCCAACCCCCCCGAACCGATGATCGACAATGCAAAACACCTAAAAACCCATGGGACTCAACTGAACCCTGCCGAAAAAAAGGGTTTCCTGACAGGTCAAAAATAGTGAGACGGCACGGATACTAGCAAGACAATACAGAGGGGCGAAACCCCATACAAACGGGTCTCCCCCTGCAGCTAAGACAGAAACAAGTCTATTGTTCATCTCGGCGTCACGGAAAATCTAGTGGCGCCCTTGTTTGCTTCGTTTGAATCGCTTCAGCTTGGTATCCCCCTTCCCGTCGACCAGGTCCTCGGCCTTATGGTCTCAGCTCATCCAAGTTCTCCGTCTGGTTGAGGAGGTTCACCAGCGGCAGAAACAGGCTCTCTCCCTGCTCACCCTGCGACACGGCTGGTAGAAGCTGCTTCAGGTCTTCCCATGTCTTCCAATACCATCCGTCGCACTTCTGTGGCTCTAGTACCTGCGTTGTGGGTCAGTCAGGTGAGCGGGCGGCGCGCGCGGGAGCAATATGAACGTACCTGGGGTTGTGCCGTCTTGTCCTCCATCTCACAGAGAACGAAGAGGGTGATGTAGTGCTTCCCCTCCTTTTCGAAGATATCGTTTGTCACGGCTACGATCTTGACGCCTTTGACCTTGAGGCCTGTCTCCTCGAGGACTTCGCGCTCGGCGCACACGAGGAGGCTCTCGCCGTAGTCAAGATGGCCGCCCGGGAGTTGCCAGGTACCTATGTGTCTCTATTAGCTTATGCATATATTCGTCGATTATCTCGCCATGACTCACCCGCTCCATGGCTTCCCTTGCGCTTCCCAGTCACCATCTTGCCGTCAGGCCCATAAATGATGGCCGAAACGCCAACGCGGGGGTTTGGTACAGTTGAGGACATTGCGACTTGTATCAGCGTTTGAGCGAAAAAACTTTAGACTAATAAATGAGAATTTGTTCAAATTGAGGTGAATGCGATCACCCCAATATATACGCGATGGGACTCGGAGCTTGATGAGAACAACCTTTAATTGTTCCTTTGTCCTTGAGGACGCCCAAAGGGCGCGCAGTCTGCCTTTTTCACGTGACTCATCCGCTGCGCCCCCTTTGTTGCTGAATCGTGGAGCAAATATATGAACAAACTAGAACATTACTAGGCGTGAATGGCTACCTTCGAGTATGCCTAGCACACATTTTACATATTTTAGTATCTACTGTCTGATGAGGCAACAAGGTTGACATTGACTGCGGGTTTTCTGTGTGGTGGTGGTACAGGGTAATTGAGGGTGTATTGCCCGAATCGTTACAGTTGGGCGCATGTGTAGCAGCCATTAACACTCATCACAGCCTCTAAATTAGTGCCAATGACGGTTATTTACAATTCCCATTATTATGTGAGGCCTCCATCGTGATGTTCATTCGTCTTGTTAGGACTGTTGCTCAAAGAAAAGCGATTATCGCGCCAACTGTTCACCTTCACCATGACAAAGGCCTCCACAATACACAGTCTAGCAACTTTTCGTCGTTTATTTACTCGTAAACACATCTAATATCGAACAAGGCCAAGTAAACGCTCCAACAACTCTGATGGTCTATGCGCAAAAGAAACAGGAAAAAAAAGGCCCTGCCAATAAAGAAAACGGCTCTCATCAACTCGTAAATATTCCGTCAAACAAAGAGGTTTCCCAGCATCTAATTGTGAAAACCTCCAAGATACTCCATGTGCCTTGGCGCGGGGCGTTCATCCCCACAGCCACAACAATTGAAGTTCATTGGAAAGAGGGTGGCTAATCGAGCCTCGCTGTCTCACAGCAATAAACTCGACTTGAAACACTTTCAGAGAACGGTCGACAGAGCTTCATCCAATGACGGCTCCTCGTCAACCAAACCTTTGAAAGGGCAGCTATCTATTCCTCGACATCACGGGCGAACAACCCGCTACAAGGCTGTGTTATGCCTCGGCTGCACGAGGCCTGCGAATATAGTTTTTTTCAACGTTCGGATTCTTTGCACCGAACTTGTTCTCAGCAAGCCGGCGAACCGAGGCATCGACACGTGTCGATGTCTGACGGGGGAGGACAGTCTCAAGAGGGACAACGTTAGGCCAGACAGTAATGTCAGGCTGCTGGGGCTGGTCCTGCACCAAAGGTTTCGCCAGGCTCGCCCGCCAGTCACGGGAACGGCTGCGAGGGTGCAAATAGACCATACAGCGCGTCCTGGGAAATGTCCTTTTCTTGGTCGTTCAAAAAGTCGAGTAGACCTGGCGATGTGCCAAAAGCGGGATCGAAATGGTCCATGTGAGGGATGTAATCAGATGGAACATACGTACCCGTTGATGCCGTTGTAGTCGGCGCGAGACCAGGAGCCGAAGGGGTCATGGCCAGAGGGAAGAAGAAGCTCTCGTCAAGGCCTGCTGGGTGGGGTCCCTGCTCCGGGCCTGCGGAACTGCTCTCCTTTAGACTGGTCTGGAACTCTCGGACCATATCTTGAAGGACGCTGAGCGGCTTCTTGAGGCCAAAGTTGCATCCAAGCTGCAGCTCGCTGAGGCATGTCCAGAAGAAGGAGATGGGCTCGGTGAATTGACCTCTCTCGTGACGCTCTTGGCGAAGGATCACAATGACAGCCGAGTAGACAGCATACGAGAGTAGGAATGGCGCGCGGCGAAGAGTAAACGACTCCCGATATCGCCGGACCAGCTTCTGAATCATCAGAGCACTCTGGATGCATGCCTCCTCACCGCGTCGCTTGGAGCTCTCGTCGGTGTGCCTCCTAAGGTGACCCTCCTCAAGGAACGCGCGGTGTAGCAAGATGGTGAGCGCATGGAACGTGGTGCTGTACCGACTGTTAGCAAATAGGGACCCCTACGTGGGGGCACTGGGGTAAGCTCACTGTGGGGTGATTTGATGCGGTGGAGGCGTGATAGTGGTAGTATCGTCGGGGTCGAATCGCAGGTGGCTGGGTAAGCTGTTCTGCCACTTCTCAAACTCCCTCTCGATAGACTCCTTCTTGTTGTTGAGGTACTCGGTCGTGTACTTGACACACTGGATGCCATACAGGTCATTGATCCTTGTAGAGATCTGCAGTATACGGACGAGACTGCTAAACGTTGACACGGCGTGGGCAGGTTGTCGGCCATATGGAGGTGGAGCCGAAGCCGGAGACTTGGGATCGACGTAGGGCTCCCACTCCTCGAGCTCCTCAAAGGTGTCGAGCAGCTGGAGTGGCACCCTGGCCTGCGCTGAAGCGAACATGCAGGGGCGTCCGAGGTACAGGGCCTGGGTAGCATCGGTGGTGAAGGCGGCCCAGTATAAGCGCTTGCGCATCTCCTGCTCCAGGTCCCGTCGTAGTACTCTCTCAGTGGTGACACCGCCCGTGCTCTCATAGTCGGGACCCAACATCAGGTGGCAGCCAAGGTCGATAATCATGCGATGTGCAGTTCCTGACAAACTCCAACCGGCGCTCGGTCTACCCTGTGACACGAGCGACACGCTGGTCAAGAGCAGAGCGAGGGCAGAAGGAATGCTAGGTTTGTCCAGCTCGTCGACGAGGAGTTCACGGAATCGATCGTAGAAGCGTCTGCCGACAGTTTGAGGGTCATCCCGGTCTGCGCGAAGACATAGGCGATCGCTGTATAGAGAAGTCGAGTAGAAGATGGCATTGAGAAGGAGTTTGTTTGCGAAAGGGCCACCACCGCTAGCGAGACTGTCCATGATAGCAGGTCGGTAGGAGATAAGGTAGGCGTAGTGCTGTCGGTTGAAGTGTAGGTCGAGAAGATGCTTGGCCAGTTCAGGATCCACGCCGTCTAGGTCCATCAAGTCTCGTGGGTTACGGAACATGCGCGCTTCTCGTTGTCGTTGAAGCGCGGCATTGCTAATGAGGCGGGCTTTCGAAGCGGAAATGGCATCGTCGCCCTTGCGGGTCATGGTATTGATGTTTTCTCGGTGCTGGGCGCGGGACGTGGGGTTCATGATACTAGCGAGACCGTGGACTGCAGAAACGTAGCCGTTTTCGTGAAAGACGCCAGCGACTCGGGCTTCGCTAGGCGACAAGCCAGTACCATCGCCATTGCCGTCGTTGCTGATAGGGCGAGGTACCAGTTTCGCAGGAGCAAGTTCGGTCGAGTCGACGGGTGCATTTGTTCGCGAGAGGATAGTGTTGAAGCTGTCGAGTCGCGGCTTGGTCTCACCGTCAGTCGGACCAACGCTGCTTCGGGGTGGCGAGGAGAGGAAGCTTGCGCCCATTTCTTGCGCCGCTGTCGAGGCCGTCGGGGTCGGAAGAGGGCTCGCGATGGCGGCAGTCGAAGCCAGACGGCTCAGACCATGCGTAGTATAATCCTGGGATGCGCGGGAAGGATGATCGGCATCCATGAGTTCGGCAGTCCACGCAGCCTGCATCTCGGGAGTGAGGATTCCAGCAGCCTTCATGTGGTCAAGCATGGTTGCGATAGTAGCCTCCAGACTCTGCACACGGGCACGAGAGGGACGGGGCTCACGTCGGGCATCGTGAGGATATACACAGGCCAGATTGTTTGTGCTGCACTCTATGCACTGGGGGCGCGCGCCGTCGCATCGAACCTTCTTCTGGCGACATGGCGTGCAAGTCTTACAGAGAGCGCCACCGGACGAAGGGCGCGAAACTCCCCTAGAGTCTCGTCCGGTGCGTTTCACAATCTTGTTTGGGCCCGTCATTTGCGATCGCCTCTTGTGTGCCGCAAGCGCGGGCTTCGTCGGGGGCGGGAAAGGTCAGTACGGCGGTGATGGCGATGGCGATGTGGCTGGAAGGAATCTCGTGGTGTTGAGGCGTTGTTGCGTAGGTAGGTTGGCTTGAGCGAAATGTTAGTCAAGCCCTGGGCTATCGAATCGAAATGGATCGGATGTGGATGGCAGGTGAGCGGCATCGGTCGCCGGTTATTTCGGTGAGCGTCGCTCCTGCCGTCAGGTCGGGTGTCTTCCCATTCCTGCGGGGAGCATCGGGCCATATTTCTAGGTGAACGGCCCACTGAACAGTAGCGGCCTTGAACCCCGAGCCACTAGAATTCGGCCTCTGAGCCCGCTAGAGGGTCTCTTCCCCGGTCGAATCGGGGTCCAGCCCGGATCCACCCGATTTCCTCCGCAAAGGCAGGGTCATCAAGGCGACGGTGAGTGGTTGACGAAAAAGACTGATGCTCACCGGTTAGAGGGTGTTTCTTTGAAGCTATTGTGAATTTGGGTATGATTTCCAGAGTTGTGACACTCAGCACGTGCGGGCATAGCTCGGCATCCTCGGTGTCCAAGCTGAATATTGTGGCATCCAATACCTCGACAACTCTCTCCTACCATGATGCACAATATGCAGTTCGGCATGTTGGTACCCCGCATTCGTCTAATTTGGAACAGGTTAGGCATATGAGCGATGCAGCCTGAGACATCAAGTCAAACGAGTCAAGAAACGCGTCACATATGCTGTGGTCAACTCCCGCTCGGATGAATGGAGCTTCTCTAGCCAGCAACCTACTTCCACAGATTGCACATCATAACTTCCCGTTCCCCGCATCAGCAAGCCCGAGATATGTCCTAAGATCTGACTTTTGAGTCCAAGAGTGTGTATTCATCAACTCAACGCCGTTATTGGTCGTTGCCATGAACTTTGCAGATCCCGAATGGCGATATTAGAAGGAGGCCATACTCATGTAACCACGTAAACTGTCGTCGGCCATCCGTTGCTACCAAAGGTGGTGGTTTCGAACCTCCTTCACAAGCACCACCACCTTGCAGCCCTCCTCTCTCCATCTTCCTTTCTCCCGAGCAACTGACAAAGGGCCCAAAGTTTGATCAAACCTTGCCAGGAGGTCAAATAAGCTGAATGAAAGGAGGAATGTGAAGAATCAGAGATATCTGGGTGAGCGCCGACCAGACACAATCCAGTCCCAAACACGAGCGTTGTGGCTGTTCCGCCTAGCCGAGCTTCAAGCCATCAAATGTTTATGCTATTGTCACATGGGCAGACTCTATTAGGAGGGGATGCCTTGGTTGCCCCTCTTTCACATGAAGGCAGAGTTAACAAGCCGGGAAACATCCCGAGATCAATGGCTCGTCCAGGAGAATCTGATTTTGTCTTCCAGTTCTTCCCTATCTTCTGGCTCAGTTATCCCGAGTTTCAACTATGACAAAGAATACATTTCTAGTTCTTCCCAGTCGGGGTTTAATGGCATGATGTGTGCGTAGATAACGAAGGTGAGTGTGTCAAAGGAGGCCCCGACCATCAGGAAAAGACTCGGCGCTGAGAACTTGATAAACATGAGAATTGAATCAGCATTAATGTCTGCAAGACAAAATAGCAACTTCTCTTAAGACAAAGTGTTCGGCCTGGATGGTGGACGAACGATGGGAGTTGGCCTGGCGAGTAGTCATAAGACACCTGCATTTGACATACACGATAGAAAGAATCAACTTCATCAAATAACACCAAATAATAGGTAAAATAAGATATTAATTCGGCAAAAATAATATTATTAAATTATTTCTATAAATTATCTTACTTCCTTGATGTACAAACTACTCTTCTTTCTCTGCTACTAACGTTAACTCGGTGGGTTAACCCAATGTCTTAGGCTTCTTGCATGACATAGCGCTTAAACTTACTGAAGTTCACCAAGAAGATTCCTCTACCTGCCATAATATCACCCAGGTGGCAAAAACGTGATGACAAACGTTACACTGAAGCCGGCTATGTAGCTGTCAAATGGTACCGTTGACAAGCGCCGAGGGACGGGAACGTTATTCGACTAGTGCCCGTGTTAAGCCACAGCGGTGATAGGAAGGTACTTCAACTGAGCCATGCCCGAAGTACACTCTCCCCAAACTCACAGCCATACATGTGGCGCCGTTACCTCTTTTCTTAATGATGAGAAGTCTTGTTCTATCTAGCAAAAAGTTTATCACAACTTGAGCCGGCATCGGACAATACAAGCTTTCCTGTAAACTCGTGTGGAAACTGGCTAATACCTAACTGTTTTTAATTACTAGTTAGGCTCAAGGTCAGGCTCCTTTGTTTGGCACGCTGGCAATCACTGTCGTTCTTTTTAGAAATGCGTTGTTTGCTTCTTGAGCATCGGGGCATCATCCCATGTTGGGACGATCAAGCAGAGAACCAGCTTTTAGAACACGACTTCACTTCTCGCAAGCTTTATTCGTTCGTACTTTCATACAGAATATGCCCAATTCACCCTGGTAAGCCTTCTTATCACGATTGCATCCCTCATCTGTTACACAGGAGTCACATATCATGTTTCCCGCCAAGCCATCGACGGAAACAAAAGTCCAATTACAACACTCAAAATAGAACCTTACAACTCACAGTCCTAAAAACACCTGCTATAAGTGGCCATAGGGAGGCTTGGCTTGCGTCGGATCAGAGCATCTCCAAGCCGGAAGCTCAGTATCCGAAAGCTTCGCAGAATCTTGTCATCACACCAACAGCTTTGCCACGAATGCGTGGTCAGAAAAAAGCCTCATTTCAAGCCTGAAGGTTAAAGTCCCTTGGCAGGGGATGCATTCCTTTGTGGCGTAGGGCAACATTGCGGCGATGCGTTATCTGCGTCGCAGTGTGTTGCTGCATTGGGATTGATACTGATCTTTGCTTCAGAGACTGTTTTTGCTCAACTC
The DNA here is from genome assembly GCA_003947045.1 of Fusarium ambrosium. NCBI lineage: Eukaryota > Fungi > Ascomycota > Sordariomycetes > Hypocreales > Nectriaceae > Fusarium > Fusarium ambrosium. The sequence goes on from NIZV01000325.1 coordinate 41,627, forward strand.
ATATTTTTGGGAGATCTGGTTCAAATAAGCTCCGACGGGAAACGGTTAAATTTTCCGACTTTGGTAGTATTTAGTTATCTTTTGAGTTATTGTTCTTTGAGTTGGTGGGCCGAGGGTTAGGGTTGTTAACACTTCCTTTGAGCCAACACTTCTTTGATCAAATCATTGTAACCAGTTGCCTAGGCTTCCCTATCTTGGAGACAGAGTCTTTATAGGTATTGTTTTACAGAGTTTCAGAAGGGGGAAAGAACTATTATGTAGAGCCCATAGTTATAGACTCAGGATATCACAGCACTGAAAGACTCATCAAGTAATCAGTGTCTAACCCCTAAACATTTTTAAACTACGAAATAGGAACCTCCAATGCTAAATTCAGAGCTTTTCATTATGAAATTCTTATTTTCCACGGGATGATAAGTCAAGACTTGATAATTTCAAGAGCTGACAACCGAGTTGCAACCCGAGAACTCGTAAATGCCTATCTTGAGGAAGCACCCGGATAAATTGCAAGTCAGTTTCGGTAACGTTACCTTGGGTAAATCAGACAAAGTAACCTTAAGTCAGCCTGGATAATGGACCGGTAAGCTTGATCGTTTCAAGTAGGTACCGTACGTGGTTGGCTGACAACTGCAGTTATTCTGCTTGTGCTGACCAACAACACCCTGTTGTTTGGTAAATACTGGCCTCACTCTGTAGCAAGTGTTTGAGTACCTAGGTAAATCAAAGCATTTTTAATATTTATCTCGCTACCCGCGTCATTATTTCATAAACTAAATCCCTCTAGGATGATATGAATTGCATCTCTACTAGAAAATTGACAAAGCTCGTCATTGGAGGTTTTTTTGTAACCCTTGCAACCTCTTAATCCCTGTCCAGCTGAACCCTCATGCAGAAAAAAAATCCACCCCTCTCACGTAAGAAATCTCGCTAAAGTATCACACACTCACTCGGCGCACCAATATCATGCACCTGCACGTCGTCCAATGGATCCTGCACTTGCATGCTGCATCCCAACATCATCGGTACTTCTGGTGGTGTTTGCATCTGAAACTGCGTCTCGCGCCTTGCCATCCTGTAGAGCCTCCTTTTCATGGCAAGAGCCTCTTCTAGATACTCGGCTCCTTCAACGTCGTTTTCATAGTCAAGTAGAATTGCCTCGATTTCGGCGGAGCGGTAAGAGTCCGTGATGGATGCCCAGACCATTTTGAGGTAGTCTGGTGTAAATGCAGCACCGTTGGGTCGACTGGGAGCTGTCTGCTCTGTCAACACGATGGCCTCGTCGACGTATTGGTGTGACTCTGTAAGAAGATCTAGATCTTGGTCGAATATTCGTAGAACGTGGTTCAAGATAGATCCCAAGCCTAGGAGCAAACCCCATGCAAATCGGTATGAGGATAGAACCCTCATAGCCATGGGTGGTGCTTTGGGTGTCATTGTGGCCATTGTTGCCAGTGTGACGAGTTGGCGGATTCTGGCCTTTTCAGACTGTACAAGATTGTACATGCATCGAATCTGGTACTGGTAACGCCTCGGCGAGCGGATGTAGATTGCCGCCTCTGCCATTGTTGTAGGCTCTAGACTCAGAAATGTGCCCTGGTGGTATCGAACAGGACGAGGAGTGCCAGTGTTCTTGCAAGCATTCCAAAACCATGGGCCCAACTCGAACCTCGGGTTTAGAATATTTGCCAAAACCTACAAACCTGATGTCAATATGCGATGCAGGAATACATAGGTAAGTCAAGGACACTTACGGCTAATTGGGTCAGTCCCTGAAAATATTCTGGCTCAATCTCCTCTGCCTTTCCAGCCTCAACAGCTTCACGGAATAGATGTGATATCATTTCCCGATGCTGTTCTGCATGCTTGCGGTCAAGCCAAGACTGATTCGTTAGCGGGTTGGTGTGCATATTGTGGCTTGCAGGTACTCACATGGCAAATGTACATGACAGAAACTGTCCGCATCTTTACGACGACAGGTTCTGAAGGGTCCATTATTGACTTCCGGGTCGCAGCCAGAGCTTCGCCGTACCGTGACAAAGCCTCCACCTTGGATTGCTGGTATTGACGAGATCTGTATAGCGCGACCATGGCAGATACGCAGGCGTCGAGGGCTGGGCTTGAACCAAGTTGTGGAGGAAGATCGGGGATGAGCTTGCCTCCAAAGGCGCGTAGATCGTATCGAATGTCTTCGATGCCGAGGATGTGAACGAGCGACGATGCGACTCTTGTCTTGCCATTGCTAGGACTCCGTTTCGGTGTCGGAGTCAAGCGTTGATCCTCGACTCCAAAAGATTGAAACTTCCATCGCTTGACGCCATTCCCAACGCAATTGATGGATAGTCGTTTGCATCGGCCGCACTTTGGTTGGACTTTGTCGCACTATCCCCCCCATTTCATGGTTAGCGTGGGGACGGGTCGCCACGTTAGGGCGCGCGCGCATGCTCCCGCGCGCGGTGGCTGGCTGAGCTGAGCTTACCCGTTTCTTTTGCTTCCTACAGGCTTCGCAGCCCGTGCTGGAGGGGGTTCCAGGCATGTTTTTAGGGGTTCAGGCGGTGGGTATTTGGGGTATGTGAATGAAAGTACGGAGTAAAGACACGGGATCGCCGTGATGACATGTGCTGACACTGATTACAGAGTTTTGGAAGAAGTGGCAACGGTCGGTATATAACTCGCGCATCAGCATCAGCAAAGCCAACAAAGGTTCCACGGCAAAGCACGTGACGTGATCTGTCAACTGCAGAGTTGCTCTGCATGGGCCTTAGTTAGGTGCTCAACGGCCGCAGCAACCCTGCGGGCTGAGGTTGAATTAAAACCAACACCGCCCCTGGGGGGCAGTGTGCCTTGTGGCCCAGGCGTCTCAGCCTTATAGCCGACGACGGCTAAAAAAGTATCATTGTTTTTTTTTATTTTTCTTAAATATATATATAATATAAATGTTGGGTGTAAAAAAGGATTATTGTTTATTGCATATAACTCACCTTATAGTCGTTGAACGTCTTTATCTTATAATTTATGCTAAGATAAATTTCGCTTCAAATTTACTTATTAAGTAATTTTTGAAATTAACCCAATATATTATTAATTATCCTATGTAAAATAAAATATTAAAGGACAAACATCCCTAGCGTAGCTTTTCCAATAATCCAAGATCTTTCCTTGTTGCATCTTGTGATCCTATGCCCTGCTTACGCAACTGTAAGATTTGTAGATAATCAAACAGTAAGGCAAGATTTAGCCGTTGAGCTTTTTAGATAATTAAAACATAACTATTATTAATAATAGTTAAAAAACATTAGATTTATGTTCTTTAGCTTACTAATGAAATAACAAGCTAAAGAATTATTCTTAATATTTTT